>LOEQ01002739.1:53538-70655 GCA_001685075.1 Bramus lutescens
ACACAGACAGAATATTATATACATAATAAATAAATAAATAAATATTTTTAAAAAGAACCCTAAATGCTTTGGCTTCATTGTCTGGTAAGGCTGATTATAGTACCGAGCCCGTACTTCTCCATAAACAGAAAAGAAACTATATGCCTAAGAGCACTGTGGTTTTTACAGGGTTACTGCAGGTGTGCATGCGTCCACGTGTGTGCGAATTCCAAGAATTCGAATCGGCACAGCTTTGTTTAAATCCATATGGCGAGTAGGCAAAGCCACTTTCCCTGACCTAGGAAGTCCAGACAGTTGCTCCTTGGAAACCATCCCATACCCCAGTTCTCCCAGCATCTCGGCTCTCTGGTCCTCGAGTAAGATTTCCCAGCCTTCTGCACACCCTAGTACTTTTACGCTATTCTCGCCTGCCACGGTGAAGAACTACAACTACCGGCATGCCCCGCAAGGTGTCACGTGGCCCGCCCCGCTTGCTCCCGCTGTCACGTGACTGCAGAAAGATGGCGGCCTTGTCAGCGGAGCATTTCTTGGCGCTCCAGAGCCTGCTGAAGGTATCTTGCAGGGGTGGGGATGCGTGCGGCGGCTGCCTTAGACTTTGGGACTTTGTACAAAGCAAGCGTTGGGAATAAACCGGCTCTAACTCGGAGCACTGCCCCCCGCAAGTACTTGTCTGTGTTACCCTGAGAAAATCACTTAGCCTTTTTGAGTTTTTAAACAGGAGCAACAAAATTAATCACTCCCTGATATTAAGGTGGAAGTTAAAAAATAGATAATCGATGTGAATTCACCGAAGAATTAGTGACTACGAGTGGTTTTCCGGACTGGAGCACCCGGGTGGCAATCAGTTCCCCATTTCATCCAGGTCCGTCTGCCCGCACTATCAAAATTCTTTTCCTTGGGTTGTATGTGCGTTCTGACCCACTGAGGTCCAGTTCTGTTCTGGTTTGGCCTGTATGCGGCCGGGACACTTTCCTGACCGTCTTTGGTAAGGTTGTGAGGTTGAAAAGGACATGACATTTTAAATGAAATTTATGCCCTGGCTATGCTGAAGCATGCTTGGGCAGCCCGCATATAGCGGTTCTGTTGAACTTGTCCATATTGGGTTTCATGGTCAGAGTTGATGAGGACGATTGACCAGGTCTCATTACAGATGGTTGTGAGCCACTATGTGGTTGCTGGGAATTGAACTCAGGACCTTTGGGAGAGTAAGCAGTGCTCTTAACCACTGAGCCATCTCTAAAGGGACATACTACTGGGGATATCATAAATTTGAATTACTCTGTAGAAGGGTGGCTTTACCATCTCTCTAGAACTTACCACTAGCTGACATCGCGGATCTGTTTATAGTCTCTTCTCAAGAACATGATTTCAGTTTGTTTTTCTTTCTTCTCTAAAGAAGATCAGGAATGATACTGGCGACACTATCGTTATCAGCCACATTTGCTCACTCCTCTCCTGAAGGCTTTGACTTTGTTGGTCACAAGTGTATTCCAACAAGCAGAACAACTCCTGGCACCCGGTATGTGCTGAAGAAATAGCTATTGAGTGCATTAGTGCAACAGAACTGTAACTAGGAACTAGAGTTCTCATGCCCAGCCGTTAGCCTTCGTGGAGGTTGATTTGGATCATTGCTTCTCCATTGCTGCTTATTTTGGGAGATTATGTTTTCCTTGATAAACTTTAAAATGTAATCCTATAGCATAGATGCTGAAAATGCAGAAATCGTGAGGGCTTCACTTTCTGACTGTGCACTCATAGCCGACACTAGATCACAAACCGAGACACCTGCCCCCGGAATTCCCTCCCAGTTCCTTCTTCCTCTCGCCTTCCCAGTAGTGCACTGCTTCTGACACAGCTAATTTAATATTGCTCATATCTGAACTCCACAAAACTGGAACAGTTGAACTCATTCGTTTTCACATCTTGCTCTCAGGCATGATGGTGTAGCGGTAGCTCATTTGCATTGTTAGTTCTATTTTTAAAAGTTGACGTTTATTATAAGTCAACAATAGAGCCACATGTGGTTGTAAGAAATAATGCAGGGAGATGCCATTTACCTTTTGTCAAGTGTCCCCTAATGGTTACTTTCTGAGAATCTACAGGACAGTATCACCGTTGGGGTATTTACGTTGATATGCTCAAATTGTCCAAGGCATTTCTATCAGTGGAAGCACCACGTGTTGGTGTCTTATAGCCATGCTCCCTGCAGTTGGCTCCAGACCTTCGTTTGCGTTCTTGTTTGTTTTTCATTTCAAGGACTTTTGTAAGTCTCATTGTAGATGATGCTTGTGGGTTGACTTTCCTCACTCAGTCCAATTCTCTAGAGCAGTGTTCTCAACCTGAGGATCTTGACCCCTTTGGGGGTCACATATCAGATATCCTGCATATCAAACACTTATTTTATGATTTATAAGAGTAGCAGAATTACAGTTATGAAGTAGCAGTGAGCCGGACTCATTGAAAGAAAGAAAAAAAAACTAGCAATGAAATAATTTTATGGTTGGGGGTCACCGAAACACGAGGAACTGTATTAAAGGGTCGCAGCATTAGGAAGATGAAAAACAGTGCTCTAGAGAATCATAAATCGTGTGTGTCAGCAGTTGCTTCCTTTTTGGTGCCTAGGAGTATGCTGTAGTATTCTGTTTGCTAGCTCACCGCTCTATTGAAAGACATGTAGACTGTTTCCAGTGTTCCCTGTTACAGATAAAGTTGCTAGGTCATCTGGAAGTCGTGTGGTTTTAAAGACATCTCCAGACTTTTCCAGAGTGCCCGTGCTACTTCACACTTAATCTGTGCCCGCATCAGCATCTGGGGCTGTCTCTGTGTCCTACATGAATCATTCTGATAAATGTGTCTTGGATCTCAGTGTGTATGTGTGTGTGGGGTATACCTATGTGTTTGTGGGTGTGATTGTGGGTGTGTACATGTGGTGGTCAGTCCTTGTCTTTAGTCTGGCTGAAGACAGGATCTTTCTCATCGTTCACTGCAGCATACACCAGGCTCACTGTCCCGGAGCTTCTAGGAATTCTTCTGTCTATCATTTTGTGGCAGGAGCCCTGGGAATGCAGATATGTCTCCTACTTCAGCTTTTGCGAGTGTTTTGGGAATCCTGCTTTGGTCATCAGACTTGTGAAGCAACTGCTTTACCCACCAGGCTGTCTCCCCAACCCTGCATCTATCTTTAATATTTCAGTTTGTGATCTATACAGAGCCTGTTTTTATAAAGTATGTGATATTTAGTTTGAGTGTGCTTTTTTTAATATCAAATTGTTTTAGTACCATTTGTTAAAAGGAAAATTGAGCATATCTGTGTAATTTTGTTTCGGGGTTGTCTGTTGCCTTGATCTATGTGTTCTTCCCTCTGAGCATGCCCAGTGATTGCTCTAACTGTATAATAAATCTTGAAATCAGACTGGTTCCTCCTACTTTATTCTCTTTTCTCAAAGTTGATTTGGCTAGGGAGATAGTTCAGTCTATAAATCACGAGTTATGCAAGCATGAGTCTGTGAGTGTGATCTCTAGACCCCAGGTGAAAAAGCTGATGTGATGGTGTGCATTTGTAATCCCAGTGCTGGGGAGACACGGACAGCAGGATGGCTGAGGATGGCTGGGCAGCCTTGACTATTTGGCTGGCCCAGACCAATGTAGAACCTCTTTCAAGAAGCAAGGTGATGGTGCTTGCAGAACCACAGTGAGATTGTCTTCTGTCTTTACATTTATGTACATGCATGTGCACATGTTCTCCCAACACATTCACAGGCACGCGCGTGCACACACACACGCTTGCACATGTTGCTTTAGCTGCTCTAACTCCTTTGCCTTTTTCAGTATACATGTTTAAATGTTGTTGGTTATTTCTGAAACAAACATGTTTAGATTTTGATAGGAATTGTTTTTAAATCTATGTGTCAACTAGGGGGAAGTTGCCCTCTTTAGGGTGTTGTATCTCCCAGTATGTAAACTTGGTGTGTCTCCGTACTTATTTCATCTTCTCTGAGCTCTTTTATCTGCAGTCTGTAGTTGTATTGCAGAAGTCCTAGAATTCATTCTTTGACCGTAGCAAAGGACACTTTGTAAAGTATGTACACATAATTTGCTCTGACTTCCCTCAGTGATGGGTATGGCCCAAGAGTTGTAAGATGAAATAAACCTTTTCTCCCAATCACAACAGTGGAAAACAAACTAAGACAATCTTCCCGGAGTACTGGGTTACAAAGCAGAATGAGCAGGAGTTACACTGTCAAGGAAGAAAAGGAAGGGAGGCTGGTTGAAGATAGGGGTGCATATTTCTGAGGGAGAGGGGAGGAAGAGAGAGAGAAGAGGAGGGAGGGGATGGGAGAAGGGGGAGTGGGGATGAGGAACCAGAACGTATTAGAATACTCTTCNGGAGTACTGGGTTACAAAGCAGAATGAGCAGGAGTTACACTGTCAAGGAAGAAAAGGAAGGGAGGCTGGTTGAAGATAGGGGTGCATATTTCTGAGGGAGAGGGGAGGAAGAGAGAGAGAAGAGGAGGGAGGGGATGGGAGAAGGGGGAGTGGGGATGAGGAACCAGAACGTATTAGAATACTCTTCCAGAATTGTAGATGGGAGAAGATACCCAATAGTCCTGTGAAAATATTGATATACTAGTGAATAGTTAAGGCCAGAGCCAGGGCACTGAAGCTGGAGTACTTTCCTGCTCATCGTCAGTAACCTTTGCTCTGTATTTTGAAAGATGTGTTTTCTCTGAGAAACATCTGTCCATTACTCGAACAGACAGCACCCAAGTTAAGATGGTTCAGCCTTCGATTGTTTGACCTTACAACACTGTGAAAGTAATAGCATTGGGTCCAAAGCATCTGGATTCAGATCATCTCCTGGCTTGCAGCATCTGGGGAAGATGCTTGCAATGCCGGGGGCAGTTCTGAACCTAGCTGTGCTGCACATAGCCTAGGTTGTTAACTATAGGCTTTTACAGATGCCATTTCTGGTTAAGGACGTGTTCTGCAAAGGTTTACTTTATCCCCAAATTCTCCCATGCTCACTGGCCAGGTGGCGTCATGAGGCTACACTCTCCTGGGATGTGCACCCGTAGGTTTTAGGTGTGTATACTGGCCTTCCATGATGCCAGGTAGTTTTTTCTAAGAATTGTTTATTTTTGAGAAGGGTTTTTTTTATTTTAAATGGATTTATTTGTGTGTGCACAGGCGCACACACTCACATATTCAGGTATGGAGGTCAGAAAACAACTTGCTGTAGGTGGAAGTTTCTGTCTCTTCCCTCCCCAATTCCCAAATAACCATCATGGAGACTTAATTATAAATGCTCAGTTGATAGCTCAGGCTTATTACTAATTAGCTCTTACAACTTAAATTAATCCATTTCTATTAATTTGTGTATGCCACCTGCCTGATGGCTTTACCTTTCCTCCAGCATGTCTTGCTCCCTCTGTGTCTGCTGGTGACTCTGCTGACTCCACTCTTCTTTCTCCTAGCATTCCGTTTGACTGTCCCATCTGTACTTCCTGCCTGACTACCAGCCAGTCAGTTCTTTATTAACTAATGAGAGTAATATGTATTCACAGTGTACAGAAGGATTATTCCACAGCAACTTGCAGTGGTTGGTTCTTACCTTATACCATGTAGGTTTTAGGAATCAAGCTCAGGGCCTCAGCTCATGTCCTTCTTTACCTGCCAAAACAGCTCCTTGGTTGAGAGGGTTTCCTTTGTTTGTTTAAGTAAAATATTGATGTTTAATTTTATCAAACATTTTTCTTGTTTTGTTTTAGATTGTATGGTTTCCCCCTTCTTTAATCTGTTAAAATGTGAATTACATAGATATTCATATACTTAACCAGATTTATATTCCTGGAATAAATCCCATCTGGCCATAGTGTATAATCCCTTTTATACATTGTTTATATATTGCTTTTTCTTTATGTTAATGTGTTGCTAAGAATTTCTGTGTCAATTTTTATGAAGGGATACGTATCTGTAATTTTCTTTATTCCTTTATTTCTCTTTTCCCTTTTTTGAACTATCCATCTGATTTGGACATTTAGGTAATTTTACCAATGAAATGCATAGGAAATTGTCCCTTTTCTGTTTTCTAAAAGAGATTTATAGAATTGATGTTTTTAATCTTGAAATGTTTGTTAGAATTCTCCAGTGAAAATGCCTAGGTCTAGAGATTTTTTTTTGAGTTAATGCTGTGGATTCAATTTCCTGCGTAGTGACAGCTGTTGCATATCTGTTTCATATGAGGGGCGTCGTGATGGGGTTTTTGAGTAGCTGGTCCATTTGTGGAAGCCGTCAGGTTCGTGTGTAGGCGTCCCTCATCCTTTCAGTGTCTGGCTTGTCATTCTTGCCAGCTCTTTGTTTCACCTGCTTCCCCTGTCCTCTTACTGGGGGAGTGTTCCATGGATGTCAATTAGAGTGATGGATGATGTTGCTTAATTCTTCCGTGCCCTGTTTCATATCTGGCTGGTTCTATCAGTCGCTGAAGGAGGGGTGCCGCTGTGCCCGTGGGGTTGTGGAAATCCTGTTTCTCCTTACATTTCTTCAGTTCCTGCTTCGCAGTTTGCAGTCCTCTTGCTGTATACACATTCTGGATGTTTTCTTAGTGTACAAAATCTGGCAGCATTTTGTAATACTGTCCTGATAGTTTTCTTTTTATAAAGTATGCTTTATCTGTTATCAGTATGGCCATTCTTGCATTCCGTTGATGATGTTTGAATGGCATTCTTTATTCATCTGTCCACTTTTAGCCTGCCCATATACTTAAAGGGAGATCCTTGTATATAGCATTTAATATTTTTCATCCACTCTGTCCATTTTTATGTTTCAGTTAGAATATTTAGGTCACTTAGAGTTAATACAAATAATGGCCATGCTAGGACTTAAATCTGCTCTTTTTGTTTTTCTTCTCATTCTCTTTTATTTTTCTTTTTACATTTCTCCACTTTCCCATGGGTTATCTTAGGGGCTAGGAAGATGGCTATCTGGGTAAGAGTGCTTGCTGAGCATGCATGAGAGCCAGAGTTGAATCCCCAGCACTCACCTAAGAAGCTATGCATGGCCATACAGCTCCCTGTAATCCCAGCATTGTAAAGATCAGGGACAAGAGGGTCTCTGGGAGAGTCAGACTGCTGGCCTAGCTCCAAGTGCAGTGAGAGACCTTCTCTAAGGGAGTAGGAGGAGAGTGAAGCAGGACACTGAACACCCCACTCCGGTGTATACGTGCACACACACACACTCCCCCTCTGATGTACACGCACAGACACGCACGTGCACACATACTCCTCTGGTGTACACACACACAGACATGCACACACACTCCCCCTCTGATGCACATACACACAGAAACACACTCACACACATGCACTCCCCCTCTGGTGCACACACACAGACACGCACGTGCACACATACTCCTCTGGTGTACACATACACACAGACATGCGCACACACACTCCCCCTCTGGTGCACACACACAGACACGCACGTGCACACATACTCCTCTGGTGTACACATACACACAGACATGCGCACACACACTCCCCCTCTGGTGCACACACACAGACACGCACGTACACACATACTCCTCTGGTGTACACATACACAAACATGCGCACACACTCCCCCTCTGGTGTATACATATACACACACACACTCCCCCTCTGGTGTATACACACACACACACACACACACTCCCCCTCTGGTATACATACACACACGCACACATTCCCCCTCTGGTATACACACACACAGACACACACACTCCCCCTCTGGTATACACACACACAGACACACATGCACACACATGCACTCCCCCTCTGGTATACACACACACAAACACGCACACACACTCCCCCTCTGGTGTACACACACATACACGCACACACATGCACTCCCCCTCTGGTATAGACACACACGCACACACATGCACTCCCCCTCTGGAGTACATACACACACTTCCTCTCTGGTGCACACACGCACATATACACACGTGTGCGCACGCACACACATGCACTCCCCCTCTGGTGTACACACACATACACGCACACACATGCACTCCCCCTCTGGTATACACACACACAGACACACACACACTCACTCACTCACTCACTTATTCTCTCAGCCTCCTGTGGCATCTGTTCAGTCCCCCTTTTCATTCATTCTGAAAATCTTCCTGGTTTCTGGTCACACGGGTGATTTTTATTAGAACCTGGACGTGTTCCTGTTATGCTCTGACTGTGCATAGTATTTAAATCTTGTTTTAGCTAGCTTTCCCCAACATTGCTACGACAGAGAAGGGATGTCCTTTGTCAGCTTGACACAAGCACAAACGAGATAGAGTCATCTAGAAAGAGGGAATTCTGATTGAGAAAATGCCTCTATCGGACTGGCCTACAGTCAAGACTGGGCACATTTCCTTGATTAATGATGGATGTGGGAGTGCCCAGCCCACTGAGAATGGTGCCAGCCCTGGGCAGTCTTGAGAAAGCCCGCTGAGCAAGTCATGAGGAACAAGCTGGTAAGCGCTGCTCCTGCGTGGCCTTTGCTCAAGTTTCTTCCTCTGGATTCCTTGTCGACTGCAACCTGTAATGGTCTGTCCTATCTCTATAAGAGACAAGCCACGGGGTGAGGGAGGGGGTAGGTGACTCCGTCCGACTAGTTCAACTTCCAGCCTGAGTTCTTCCCTTGAGGTAGCATCTGCCTCTCCCCACTTCTCCCTTCCCCCTTCCTCTGTCTCTGTCTCTGTGTGTCTCTCTGTCTCCCTCTCTCTTTGTCTCTGTCTCTCTCTGGCTCTCTCTCTGCCCACTGCAGCCACTTGGGGACCTGCAGCATTTTTATTTAACCCATTTCATAACCTGCAAGCCAAATTACCCCTTTCCTCCCCAAGTTGCTTTTGATCATTATCTTACCACAAAAAGAGAAACCTCATTAATTCTACATGGAGGTGGACATCCAGATTCCCCACAGGACAGTGTGGCTTGCTACAGGCCATTGGGAATGACGATCCAATCTCCCCTCTTGCCTTTCCTGTACCCGGATACCATCTGCATTAGTCTGGGTTCTCTAGGGTCACAGAACTTACAGAATGAATCTCTCTCTCAAAACAAAAATCAAAAAACATGAATCTCTCACCTTGACATGTATATGGAATTTATTGGAAGGACTTACAGGCTGTCTGTCGTCTAACAATGGCTGGCTGTGAATGGAAAGTCTAAGAATCTAGTTGTTGCTTAGTCCCACAAGGTTTGTGTCTCAGCTGGTCTCTGTGTATGCTGGAGTCCCAAAGAAGTAGGCTCCAGTGAAGGAATGGATGTGCCAACATAGTGAGGGCAAGAGGAGGAGAACGAGCAACCCCTTCTTCCTTCCACGGTCTTTATATAGGCTTCAGCAGAATGTGTGGCCCAGATTAAAGGTACGCCTTCCCACCTCAAGGTCCGGATCACCAGTGTGCCCTCTGTTTCTGGACTGTAGTTATATTTCCAGATATAGTCAAGATGATAACCAAGTATAGCCATCAGACTAACAGGTGTTGTGATTCCTTGCTGCAGCTTCACAGGACTTACTGCTCATGGCGAGACTTCCTGTCATCCATTGCCAGCCCCGGTGATGTGCTCACAGTTGTCTATGTGACTGTTGTTGGGGCTGAAGTAGAGAAATCACTTTCTGAAGGGATTCTGTCTTAGGAGGCTGCCCCTCTATGACGAGGTCTGGGACCAGTGAGACAAAGGGAAACCAAGAACCTGAGCCCTGTGCGGGCCCTGAGCTTCATCCTAGCAGGTCCGCCTTCTCCACCATTCGGGGCCATGCTTGTTTTCCCCAAGTGCTCAGGGATTGGTTCTCAGCAGGAAGAGTAGGGAAAGGCACATCCAGTCCATCTCCCCAGAAACAGAAGTGTTAAGAATAAGAAACCCTCAAATAACCAGCACAGGTGTTTGCAGGATCTAACTGTGTGAGCTTTCCTAGGCCTCCTCGAAAGATGTCGTCAGACAGCTGTGCCAAGAAAGCTTTTCCAGTTCAGCCCTTGACTCAAAAAAGCTCCTGGATAGTACATGTTCCAGCTTGTCTGTGACACAGGAGGAGGCAGAGCAAGTAAGTGTGCTGAGAAATGGCCGTCACCCGCTGGTCCTTATCACCTGTAAGCCTCATTCCTGACTTCCTGGTAGGCCGCATGTCCAAACCCATTTTCTCCTTGACACGTTTGCTGATACTGTAGCAAGCCTCAGATAGTTCTTATAAAAATATTAACGAACTCAAAGGAGCCTTATGACACATAAGCCCACTTATGATAAGTAACTAGAGTTCCCAGTCACTTCATTTCAGGTTTATTACCTAGGCAGTGTGGGTTGAAAAAAAAAACACATTTTGTGATTTCACATGTGCCCAGCATGTGACTTGCAGGTGCTGATGAGCTGGCAGCTGAGGGCAGACCTTGTCTGAGCTGAGGCATCAAGGCCTGAGAGGCGTTAGAGAATACCCATGCTGGGCTCAATCAGGCTCCCTCAGGGATGCTGTGTTCTGCACACCCCATTCTTGTCCTCTGCTTCTGTGACATCTTCTGCTCAGGTCACATGATGGTCATCAGGCAGCAGAGGAAGCAGGAGTTTTTCGTGCTAAGTTATACAGCAGTGGCAGTGTGGTCCATCCCAGGCAGATATGCTTGACAGGAGTATCTCCATCCAGATGGCCCTGTTATTGACATTCTCCTTCAATCTACAGCTTTATTTGTGGAAATCAACTATAGGAAAATGAAAGACAGAAATCAGATTGTGGGCTTAGTTTGGATGCTCTTAAAATAAATACAAGGACTTGGGTACAGCTGGGTGATTCTAGGAAACAGGAAGGAGTGGGGAAGACAGAATGGAGACAGGCCCATTACAAAGCACATCGACAGAGTGGTCACTTCTGTGACATTAATGCCCACCCTCACTGTTGGAAGCTTCCCTTCTCTTTGCTTCTGGGTTGTGTCCATTTATAGTCAGTCAGCCTTCCTGATATCAGATAAAGCCACAAGGCAGAGAAACAGGCACCTCCAGAGAGCTTCCTTGGGTTTAGCTAAGCATAATTATATTCATAAGTGAGCTCTAAGCTACAGTTGGCAACAGATCTACAAGAACATAAGATAGTTTGCTGGGAGTATAGCTCAATGATAGAGTGCCGGCCCACTGTGCAGAAACCCTGGGCTTGCTAGGCAGCGCCTGCAAGGGTATAAGGTGGGAACACATAGCAAAGCAGAGTCCAAGACTCCCCTTTCACAGAGGGAATCCCACTGCTGGCCAGGAACTGTTTTTCTTTGGTCTTCCAAGTGACAGCTTAAAGGTAAAGACAAGATGTGCCTTCCACTCCAGGGAAACCATTACCTTCTCTAACAACTCCATAAGCACAGTTTCAGATTCTTGCAAGAAGGGTGGGGCCTCACTCATAGAAGTACAGCCTAGTGTTTATGGTTCTCTTAATCCAGAGGCATTGGGCCAGTGCAGGGTTGCCTAGTAACTCAGCTGGCTTTGCACTTCTCTCAGGTTACCAGGGAAACAGCATCACAAAGTTAAGTGAAGGTTAGATTCTTCCACAGAAAGCAAAAAGATATACCATCCTTTTGCCCACAACTAACAAGTTGCTGACAAGCTGATGACTTCCTGGGTCAGGCAGCTGCTTCTGTCTTCTAAAAGGGCCAGTGTATTAGCAAAGTCAGGTTAGGTGTCCCAGTGAACTAGCAGAGTCGGGTGGGTGTGCAGAGCTCCATCCCTGCCCCTTGTGTGTACCCTTGTGCATACCCTTGTGCCTCCGCCCTCTTTGTCCTGCAGTTGCTCCAGGCTCTGCACCGCTTCACTAGGCTGGTGGCCTTCCGGGACCTGTCCTCTGCTGAAGCGGTTCTGGCTCTCTTTCCAGAAAATTTCCACCAAAACCTCAAAAACCTGCTGACAAAAATCATCCTGGAGCACGCGTAAGTGCTTTTTTGAGAGTCCCTTCTTGTTATTACTGTTCTTGTACTATTCATATTCTTGTTCTTACTATTAGTACATTATGTGTACTGTTATATACACAAAGCCTAGAGATAATGTAACTTGTGGTTGAAAATTACAGATAAATGACAGAAGAAAATAAGATGCTTGGAGCCCCACAGCTGGAGCTTAGCTGCATCCAGTTTCTAATGGGAAGCCATTTATTTGTTTACTTTTGTTGTTTGAGGATGGGTCTTATGTAGCTTAGGCTTGCCTTGAGCTCCCTTTGTGGCCAAGGATGGCTCTGAACTTGTGTTCCTTCTATGTCCACCCCCCAAGTGCTGGGATTGCAGGCATTACAGCTGTACTGCTGCTAGCTTAAAGGGGAGAACCTGGCTGGTGTTTGTTTGTTTGTTTTTGCATGTATATGGAAAAGCCAACCTTTTGGTTTTGGTTTTAACAAACAGGACCTTGCCATTTTGTAGCTGGTTTATTTTCAGCAAACGGTATTAATATTAATGACACTTCTATAAATGTTTACCCTTAGGGTCGTTTTTAACAATTTAAGGAAAGTATATTCTAGAACATGGAGGAATTTAGTATAATTTTTTAAAAATTATTTAAGGTTAGCCATTTACGGTGTTGACAGCTTCTCCCAAAGACAGTTTGTAATAGAACTTTGTTAATGTATTCAGCTATTTACTTACTGGCTTAAAAGCCATCACATAGCTGGACACACTGGGTTTTGCCATGCATTGTCAAGTGGGCCAAGTTGGCTACCAAAACCATTGTTCTAACCCCCCCTTTTCTTGAGACTAGATCTCCCTATGTAGCCCAGGTTAGCCTTGCATGTGGAGTCTGTTGTTTCTGCTGCTGTGTTTAGAGGCATGCTCCACAAGGCCTGGCCTCACAGTACTGAGAAGATTTCTCTTTTCTGTTCTTTCCCCAGTCCTATGGATGGGAAATAGCACCCCATTTTAGCTTTGAACTTTCTGAAATTAGAGATGTTGATTGTCTTTTTCCTGTTATTTATTGATCATTTTTAGTTTCTTTTATGAATTATCAGTACTTTCTAAACTGGGAAGATGCTTTTCAACACAAATCTTAAACAGAAATGGATTGTTGTTTAGCTGAATGCTTTAAGGGGTCTGTTGGTAATGGTTGTTTACCAGGGGCTTGGTTGCTAATATATGGGGACCACCATATATTCTGATGGCTTGGCACCTCACCCTGCTGCTGCTTGCTCTAGCATTGCCGGGCTTGTGTGGTGTGTTTTGAGTAAGATGTGGCACTCAGTGTAGATGCTCGGGGAGGGGGCAGTGAATTGACCTGTTCTATTTCATCTTAGAGACCAGTAGCTCAATAAGATTGTGACCCACTAAGCTTTCTATTCTGTCGTATTGCATTATTTATTTGGAGGGCTGTGGAGCATGCGTGGTGACACAGAGGTCAGAGGGTGGCTTGCAGGACTTAGTCCTCTCTTTTGATCCTATGGGTCCCATACATTGAAGTCAGGCCCTCTGTTAGGGCTGCAAGTGTGTTTATTTTCTGCCTTGTATAGTTTTTTGTGTTTTGTTTTTCCTAAGCTATGAAAACTGTCAGCACTCAGGCCTTGCCATCACTGAGCTTTGTAAAACAATGAAAAGCTGCATTTGATAGGGGTTGTTTCTGAAGCCCTTTCTTGGTGAGAGGCCCCAAGCTGGGGTCCCTCCTTATCAGAAAGCTTACTCTCGTTGCTTTCTCATGGCTTCCTCCTTGTCTTTCCCTCTTAAACAGATCTACTTGGAGAACTGAAGCCCAAGCAAACCAGAGTGAGTACGGAGCCCCCGCCGCTACTCCTCAGTGCCAGTGCTGAGTCCCCAACCAGGCACTTAACCACAGACCAAAGAGAACTAACTGTTCTAGTGAAATTTGAATTTCACTCTAGGTGGTGGTGATGATGATGATGATAATGATGATGGACACAATCTGCTAAAATACAGAAAAACCTAAGCAGAAAGTGAAGTACTTGTCAGCTAAGTACTGTGTCTGTTAAGACAAAATAAAGAGGGGAGCAAGCAGGCTAATAGGAAGAGGAGGAGGAGAAAGTGGGTGACACTGACCTTAGGTAACACAGTACATTACAATGACTGTAAGCAACGAGAATTGTATATATACACGTGTGATGTGCAAAAAGGAAAGATCAGTCATTAGCATTACTCCTAAAGGTTGCGTAAGAGCGTGCTGTTGAGTGACTGCCCTTGCGTTTTTGTTACGTCAGTCACACAGCTGGAGCTGTGTCCGTGCCGCCCCATGCAGCCCTCCCAGTAACCCTGGAGTCCAGGCTTCTAGATGAGGGGGTTAGGCAAGTGTGGGGCTTGCCTTCAAACCAAGGCCATTTCTTCTATAAAACAAAGTCTCTAGCACAGTCGCCCAAGTTACCCTTTCTCCACGACTCCGGCCACGGCTACATCTCCGCCTTGTGTCACCTGTCATTCTCTCCCAACATCTGGAGATGCACCCACCGGGAGTCAGGCTAAGGACAATGTGTAAGGTACACAACATGCAAGTCTTGGGCCCTCCCTGTCTCTTTCTGAGACTTGCCTGAGGTCAAACATATTGTATGCATACATTCCTTACAGCCACCTGTCACTGAATCAAAGCTCAGGAGACACAGGTAGTATAACCTCTTACCAGAGCTATCCCCTGTCCCCTCCACAGTCTCTCTGCCACGCCTGGTCGACCTGGACTGGAGAGTGGATATCAAAACCTCCTCAGACAGCATCAGCCGCATGGCCGTCCCCACCTGCCTGCTGCAGATGAAGGTATGCCTCTGTCCCGCTCCGCAGAAGGAATGATAGTGAGTTGGCCCTCCTCCGCCCACAGCCATCTGAAACACCAGCAGTCAAACGTCCTCCCCCAGTGTGGTGTCTGTTCAGATTCTACCTGCAGGCCCGCATTGACGTAGCATGGACACAGTGAAATAGAAACTATAAGCAGAGGTTTCGGAATGGCAGGTGCAGGGCATTATATTCCTTAAATAGTGTGCTGAGCCTGGCTTTAACAGCCGGGTTATGTATGTGGATGCTGACAGTGCCCTGGATCTATCAGGGAGCCTCTCAGTAGCTTCCTGTCCAGTGGAACTGGGCCGGCACTGCTGCAGGACAGCCCAAGCGTCCGGTGGCAGTTGATTGTCAGTACTGCGTTTTCCTGCTCACCTGCCTGGTCTCATTCTCTCCACCTTGTTGTTCTTTTCCAGAGCCCCATAAAGGCACAGAAGCCATCTTGTAGGGTTTGTGTGGTTACAGTTAGAAGAGTGCCATGCTATTGCCACCTCAGCAGACACCCAGAAACTCAGCATCTGTAGAAGACGAGGAAGTGGCTCTAACAGGTCCCTTTCAAAATAGAGTAATGTTTCATTTCCTCTTTTAAGATCAAGTCAGTATACCCGGAACCTTCTGTGTCTGATTGTTTTCCGCATACCATAGAGCCTGCTTGTCTAAGTATAGTATGGACAGGGAGTGGTTTCTCATTTGAGTGCTAAGACCCAGTACCAGAGAGGTAAGTGAGCTTTCACTCACACTCGTGTGTAAAAGGAGAGTGACCCAGGCCTTCCAAGTGTCTTCTTCATTGCCAGCTGCTAAAGGATGCGAGGCTAGGGTCCTCTGCTGCACCCCACAGAGCCAGCCCTTCTCTTCAGGAGCCAGTAGAATTGAGTAGGGCTCACTCCCAGGGAGAAGCAAAGACAGGCAGCTCTGACTTTCTGGACTGTGTTCTTACAGATTCAAGAAGATCCTAGTCTGTGTGGAGACAAACCCTGCATCTCGGCTGTGACCATGGAACTGAGCAAGGAAACACTGGACACCATGTTAGATGGTCTTGGCCGAATCCGGGACCAGCTTTCTGCTGTAGCCAGTAAATAGGCCAACCAGATGCTGACCTGTGGCGGTGTGGTGCTCACCACACGGGCTGATGGTGGGCACACAGCGGGACGGAGACACCGCTGCTCTTCAGAAAGCACAGTGGAGGGAAGGAAGCCGTGGCCATTCTTTCTCTTCCTCACGTTGTTTCTTTTCCTGATGATGAGCAGAAGCCCCTCACCTCTGAGAAGCTGACTTACTGTGCTGGCTGTGTGAGGGAGCATGTTCATAGCATGCTGTGTGGAAAACTTGGGCCCAAACTGGGGAGCTTACCTCCAGCATTACCTCGGAGGAGTTCATTTCCACCCTGGAACACATGGGGTGATTAGTGGTGATGCCAGCAGTGCCTGCTCGCCCATCAGAGAAGCTGCACCACAGCACAGTCCCACGTAGCCTTCCCTGAGCCTGCAGCCCTCCTGGGCCACAGCTCCAATTCAGAAAACTAAAACATGATATTTGCCACTACTCCTGAGCGAGAAAGTGGAAAGAATTGGAAATAAATAACAATCTTTTGATTCTGGCCGTGATTCTTTTTACTTGAGTTGATATCTTCAGCCTTGCTATCTCTCATTCGGGGAAATGACCTTAGCTTCTTAATTCCAAGCTAAGCTCACAGCTGCATGGTAGGCGGCAGTGCAGGGTTAATGAACCTCACCGCTCTCTGCTGTTTACATCATGTAAACCCAAACAAAACAGGGTTAACAGGAGAGGCGCACCCGAGAACTTCGCCACGGAGAACAGCTCTCTCATGCTTCACATGCCGGCAGACCCCATGTCTGGGACCCTCTTCTCCTTCAGTGATCTCCATAATAGCTCATGCAGCCTGAGTGTGTGTGTGTGTGAATGTATGTATTTGTGTGTGTATGTATGAATATATGTGTGTATATGTATGTGTGTGTTTGTGTGTGTATAAATGTGCGTGTGTATATGTATATATGTGTGTATGTGTGTTTGTGTGTGTATAAACGTGTGTCTGTGTATATATGTGTGTGTGTTTGTGTCTGTATAAATTTGTGTGTGTGTGTGTGTGTGTGTGTTGGGTTGTTGCAGGGAGAAGGTAGCACCATTGCTGAAGAACAGTCAGGCAGCCAGGCTGGGGAGACAGCCCTGCTTCTTGATGGGGATGTGCTTGACCTCTAAGGATCAATTCCTACCCACCCCTGCTTCCCTTTTTTAATTAAGTAGATGCATAATTGTATCTTCCTTCTAAGACTGTGAAGATTAAATGGTATAACACACCTGAAAGCACTTAGCACTGGGACAGCTAATAGGCTCGGTAACGGCA
>LOEQ01002739.1:79133-103000 GCA_001685075.1 Bramus lutescens
TGGGAATTGAACTCAGGACCTTTGGAAGAGCAGACAGTGCTCTTAACCTCTGAGCCATCTCTCCAGCCCCGGGCCATTCTTCTTTATCCCCGTTGTCACAGTACAAACCACCTTCAGCCTCTACCTCCTCGTTTTATATTGCTTCCCATCATCTCATTCCCCTGCCTCTGTCAGTCCCAGGGTCCCTCTCTGTATTTCTAATCACAGAGCCTTTGTAATCTCTACGCCCACCCCCATATTTGCACCTGGACACTCTCCTCTCCCTGCTCTTCAAAAGAGTGGCTTCTTTTCATTTTTTTTTTAGGGCTCATCTAGGTCACTTCCTCAGAGAAACTCCAAACAGCTCTGTCTGAAGACAGTTCCTCTCTGTGTTCCCAGGCCCTGTTCCTTGTGGCTGAGAAGCTTGATTTGTTCACAGTATGTCCACAGAACCAAGCAGAGTTCTGGCCCAGAAACTATTCTAACAAACAGTGACGACGTGCAGGTAATGCATGACAGGAAGAGCCCTTGCGTCATCAGGTCACAGCCCTGCTCTGTCAGCCAGTGACTCTCCTTTATCTAAATCCCACAGGACCCCTTAGCGTTTCTTCATGAACTCACTTGAGTTCCCCTTCTGCAGTCCTTACCGTGTGTGTTTGAAATCAGCCAAGAGGGGAAAACTCACAGAGCCATTGGTGCCCTGGTGCAGACAAGGGCTCTGACCAGCAGGTGAGCAAAGGAATGTGGGACAGGTGTTTTTATGACCCCGGGCAATGCCTCCATTCTGTGATATCTGAATTTTTATAAAACTGTAAGAGAAACGGAACTCTGGACAAGGAGGCAGGAGAGAAACTCCAGAACAGAAGCAGCTGCTCTCTGAGTCTTGGTATCCAAGGAGCTGACTTAGGCCAGTCTGCACGAAGACTCCCAGGAGAACAAGAGCTCTGAGAGTCGGGGTGAGGCACATAGTGGCTGCAGGGCTTCATTTTCATTGTCAACTGGATGACATTTAGAATCTTGATAGAAACAAATTCCCGGGCGTGTCTGTGAGGGAGGTTCTGGATTGGGTTGATTGACTTAGGAAGGCCCACCCTAAATGTGGAGGGCACCAATCCGTGGGCTGGAGTCCTGGGGTGAATAAAAAGGAAAAACAAGCTGAGCGACAGCTTTTGTTTCTCTCTGCTTCCTGACCCCATATGCACCGGGCCCAGACACCTTGCCTTTTTGTAGCCATGACTTCTCCACCAAGATGGATTATGTTTCGTTGAACTGGTAAGTCCGAATAACCTTTCCCTGGAGGTCTTTGTGCTCACAGACACGCTCTAGGGGAACCTGAGGTGTTGCGCACACATGCTTGTTCCCTCAAGAGAAGGAATGCAAACCTGTTCTCTGCCCAGGAGGCTGAAACAGCTGTGCTTCCTAGCCTGGTGACACTGTCTGTGTGGCCAGAGATTTTCTGGCACTAGGTATTTCCCCAGACACTTATGGATTTGATTTTCTCACTCAATCTATAAGCTTTACAAAGAGTTTTTATGTAGTCACGTCTGATCTGTATTTAGCTTACTTTGTTCTTCGTAGAGATTTATGTGTTTTTTTGTTGTGTATGCAGGATCAAGTTTTCACCAAATTGTGCTGTGCTTAAATAACCCTAAAATAAACCACTTGGGTCAGACTTTTGAAGTTTGAAACAACACTAGCAACTGAATCACATTGAGCAAAGCTGACTTCTTGCCTTTCATGGTAGCTCATCACTCTGCTGGCCATGAAGGTTGCAGAGATCCCTGCACCATGGAAGCAGTGTTTATGTTATACCCCTGAATCTGTTCACCTAGAACCCTCCCTGGGTAAAAAGTCCAGCAGCCCCTAGCTTCTGTTTTCTGTAACCTACCTAGGATTCACTAATTAAATTGCTGAGAATCCTCTAGCTGATTGTTTCTTTGTATTTGATGCCAGACCCTTAGGTTTTCTCTACCTTCCTGCTGCCCCATCTCACTCCATCTGTTCCCATCCACAGGGACAGAACCCTGGACCCCAGCACCAACTCCCTTGCCACTCCCCATCGATGGAAGACAATCCACTCAGGTACCCAAACTTCCCTTAAACAAAAAGAATTAGGAAATGGAGTTAAAAGTTAAGAACTTGGAGAGAGCCAGGAAAGAGCTTGTCCCAGTCATAGAGGAAGTCAGATAAATAACATGTACCAGGTGATGTTGGAGGTGCCCAGCAGTTCACAGCATCATGCATGTGCTTGCTCAATCTTTGTGTCCATCACTCTAAACCAGCCTTAGGTGTCCGGGGAAAGCACTAGAGAGTTGCATTAACACCAGTTTTACCTTGCACTTGTCAAAGTATCACAGATACAGGTCTGAATTGGTCATGCATCTCTTTATTTCCTTGTCCCTTTGAATCGTCCTTGATCCCCATCTCTGGGTAGATATAATAGCAATATTTATGAGCATTGTTGCAAGCCAGACATTGTTCTGAGCCTTTCATATAGTTAGAGTGTATAATTCATACAACAGCTCCATGAAAGAAGAATTGTTGTTCATATTTATAACAAAGAAGAAAACAGGTCCAGGAAGTAACTTGGTCCAAGGTCATGCAACTAAAAAAGAGAGCTGAGAATTGAGTTGCTCCCAGGCAATCTTGTTCCAGAGTTTGTGGTCTTAACCCCTCCACATTGTGTGTCTCAAACTAAATAGTGGTAGTGAACGCGCCATGAAATGCAAGCTCCTAGAAGTTCTCTCGTCTATTAGTATAGTTCCTCCCCAGGGATATAGAATACCATGGTGGGGTGCTTTCCTCCTGGCAATCAAGTGTCCAGGACAAAGGGCACATCTGTGTCTTCACAGAATGCATGAGGAAGAATAAAGTGGTGGGAGGAGCCAGGGTTCTGGGTGAGAAGTTAAAATAGCAAATGTTTAACAAGTTCTAATCATGTGTCAGGCATGGTTTGGCGTATTTCACATATGAACAGAAGTGCTAGCCAGCCTGGCAGATCCTCACCTCTGCAATTCTTGCCCTTGTCTAGTTGCCCCCCTCCCCCATGCTGCTCGGAGCTAACCTGTGGGACCAAGAGATCCTGCACCGTCACCACCTTCTGCTTGTTCTTTAGACGGTTCTTTTGGAAAGAAGCCAGCCACCACACAGTGAGGACGTTCACAGAGTCCCATGGGGAAGCCTGTGGCCAGCAGCCATACAAACAAGGCCACTGAGGAGTAGATTTTCCATTACAACTTGAGTCTTCAGGTAACACAGCACCAGCCAACATGTGACACGCCTTTGAGAGACAGCTTGACCCAGAACTGCCCAATGGGTAACCTCTGAATTCCTGATCCATACAAACGTGAAGAGATACAAAACAATTATTGTTATTTTATGTTTGGGGGCAATTTATGACAACTCTACTATGCTAACTCAATCAGCACAACAACTGTACAAAATGCAAGTGCTAAAGGTGAAGTCGTTTTGACACAGCTGGGAGGAGGACCTTAGTCTACGGGGAAACTCCACCCTGGAGCCTTCCCTCTGGGAGGTCATGTGACAATGTCTCTGCTGTGAGTGGTTTTCCAGGTGGATGTAGAAGTTCATATTGCAGGAGCCTCCAAATGTTGCTAACCCTCAGAATTGCTTTATTAAAGATCTATCATCTCTAGTACCCTTCCAAAATATTTCATCCTGCTGGGTCTAGAACAAGGTCTTCAGGTGATTCCCCATATGTGTTTCAGGGTCCTCTTGGAACTCCTCCTTCACAACAATTTCTCTGAGTAGAGGAAATTAGAAAATATTACATTAACCAAGGATCCCATGGTGTAACCCCTAGAGATTCACCTCCCTTTCTTGTCTTATTCTGAGACCCACTGAGCTGTCTTCCTGCATCTGAACAGCATCATCTGGATCACATGATTGTAATAATTACTATTGCAAGACAAGGGGAAGAAAGAACACACATGCTCATAATGGCCACACCTAGAGGTAACATCACCCATGCCCACCCACATCCACTAGCCACATCCAGTCTAATGATATAACTGCAAGGTAGGCTTCAAAATACAAGGAACACATAAATACCGGGGGTGCCCCAGAAACCTCTGCCATGTCCAGTATTTGATTATGATGATTACTTATCTACTTGCTCATTTACTTATTGATATGTTGAGGACTGAGCCCAAAGCTGTAGCCTGTGAGGCAGTTTGCATTACTGAGGTACATGCCAGTCCCAGTGTTCATCTTGAGTCTCAGCTAGATAAAGTGATTTGAGGTCGAGGGTATCTTTAATTTGTTCCGTGTGCTCCTGATCACTTGGTCTTTGCTGAATACATTCTCCTGGTAAAGTCACCACTCTTAGGAAGTATGGTGACGTGGTGACGGTCTGACAGAGTTGAGCATACCTTGGTTCCAGCACTCAACAAGTTTTCTGAGCCTCAGTTACTTTGTCTGTAGGATAAAAATGGCTGTGACTGCCTTGAAGGAACGTAGAACCATGGATCACCACGATCACAGAGAAGAGGCTCAAAAACAAGGGCTATTACCAGGCATCATGTCCTTTGACACTGAATGCTGAAAATGAATTGTTACAAATGCAATTATAACCTCCTTAACCAAGGATGTGAGAAGGGTGAACTTCCAGGCCCCCTGAGACCCTTGAAAGGATATGCAGATAGATATTTTGTGGAGGCCTGAATACATAGGGACTTTCCTGCGTAGCCTTTCTAATTTGTTTATAAATGCAGGCATTCAAAGTTCTCATGGTGAGAGGCTTAGCCATTAAGGATTCCAGGAGCTAATATGTATTGAAGGCTTCCTGTGTTCCAGGTACAGGCTTCAAGTGTATGTGTGTGCTTAGTCCATTCCTCTCTCGTGAGAACCCCAGGGAATGCTAATCTTTCCATCTGTTTTTCAGGTGAGGAAGCTGGTTCTTAGAGAGCTTAAGTTGCCAAAGGTCCCACTGCCCATAAGGAGCTGAACTGTTCTTCACTCCAGCCCAGGCAGTGCAGCTCCAGAGTCCAAAGCGGCTAACACCAGAGCCACAGTCACCTGAGAGTCTGTTAGAAATGCAGTGTGTTTGTGTTATATGTATGTGTGTAAGTTCATATTGGTGCAAGTGCATGTGTGGTTGTATTATATGTATGTGTGTATGCTCATATTGGTGCAAGTGCATGTGTGATTGTGTTATATGTATGTGTGTATGCTCATATCGGGTCAAGTGCACTTGCGTTTGTGTTTATGTGTATGTATGGATGTCATATTGGTGCAAGTGTATGCACAGGTTGTCTGCTTGAGTGTAGAGGCCAGAAGATAGCCTTGGTGCTGTTTCTCAGGTACCAGCCACCATTTCCTCCCCTGAGATGGAGTCCTTCATTGGCCTGAGATTTGCCTTGGTGGCTAGGCCAGCAAGGCTTAGGATTCACCCACCTTTGCCTCCCCAGTGCTAGAATTACAAGCATGCCTAGTTTAAAACAAACAAAAACGTGTTCTGGGACTCCAACCCAGGACCTTGTGAATGCAATTTAGGGAATGAGCCTCTCTCCTTCCCAAAACTCTGTTTTCAATGAGCTCTCCAGGTGGTCTCCAGTCCTGTTAAAAGTGGGAGGTGTCTACATTCCACCATCCTGTAGCTCCCCTGTCTCACCAGCAATCCTCCTGGCTCTTAGTGTAGCCTGTGTCTTACTAAATATGCAAATGGACATTTGTTGTTGTTGCCTATGGCCAGCTTTTGTTCAAAGCCTTTTCTGCCTCTCAATGTCGGAGAGCATCAAAAAGAACACACCTACCCAAATAATTTCAAAATGTTTTCTTTGCCTCGCTAGAGATCCCTGCATCCTCAGCTCTCCGCAAACTGGAGAGCTCAGTCATCTGAACAGAGAATCAGACAAAACTGAGCCAAAGCTCCAACTCTACATGTGAAGGAAAAAAGCAGAGGGGAGCTCATTGCAACCTGGGCATGCTATTTTGTTCCTTGCCAAAACCTATGCTTCTCAATTCGTGTGCTGCAAACAGATTGAGACCTGGACTCTCAGGGCCCTCTGCCTCAGCTGTTTCTGCCTTGCCTGGACCTCTTTTCTATGTTCCCTCTGATATCCAGATGGCAGCGGGCACAGCGGTAAAGGCAGCTCCAGGCAGCAGCTCCCAGGCCAGCTGCATATTTGATTAACAAGAAGGCTGGGCAGATGCATCCTATCACAGAGGCAGTGGGAAAGCCCCCACCAAATGCCAGCCTGTTTCATCACTTCCCAAGGTAGGAAAATTTTCATATTATCCTGACGCCTGTCTGGTCAACGATCCCATAATGACAGCCATGGTGACTGAACAATGGCTATGGGTCAGGTATCCTGAGTAGTGGAGATAGCTTTGGTGAAGATTACATGTAAGTAGTCTGAGGCCCAGCATAGTGAACTAATTTACCCACAGGGACAGAGATGAGGAGCAAAGACAGGATCAGATGTATCTACAAGCCCTCTCTCATATTCAGCTAATCATTTGCTAGTGCAAACCAGGACGGTAAAGGTGAGTTTGGGCCTAGACTGGCCAGCAGAGGCTCTTGGGCATCCAGGATTTACCTTCTAAACCTCCTAAAGACATCCAAGCAAAGGCAGCTAATGGCTCACCACAGCTATTTAGTAAGCAGACAATGCCTTCTGGTATTCTTCCTGTGATGAATTCTTTTCACAAATTTAGAGTTGTAAACATATTGTATTAAAAAGCCTGGGGAGATGGCTTGCTTAGTACAGTGCTTGACACACAAGCATGAAAATACTCAAAAGTTTGTGTCCGTAACTTCCAAGTCTGGGAGGTCACAAGGACAGGCAAATCTCTGGAGCCCATTGGCTGGGCAGTCTACCCCTGTAGGTTTAGTGAGAAAACCTGTCTCAAAACTAAGGTGGAGACCAACGGAGGAGGACATCAACCCTGATCTTAAGGCTCTCCAAGCACATGCACACACATGCATCCACATCTGCATGTACACACACACTCATGAGAACATGTACTTCTCATATGCAAATCACATGCAAATACATACATGTATATCCTTAGACAATTATGTTGCTTATGGGACTTTCCTTGTGCTCCCCTAAATTGTGTAGATGGGAGCGCTGAAGCTGAAAGGCATGTATGTATCAGGTCATACACTGAGCTCACACTGTAGGTGTTGGGGCCTGTCTTCACCCCACACTACTCAGGCCCTAGAGCAACTATTCTTTTCTCTTCACAAAGCCTCCCTGGAGCCTTTCTTAAGAGTCACTGCATCCTACACCATAAAGGACCATAAAGGTGTCTCAGGACAGACAGTGTCGCGCACCCAGACATCCCCTGGGACAGCAGAATCTGTGGTGCTCAGAGCATGCGGGCTGAGCTCTGGCCTGCAGCAGACAGGGCAAGGGAAAGAGAGGGTATCTCAGCACAGCACTCACAGCCCGAGGGAAGAGCCCTTCTGCCCTCCCTTAGGTTACACTGAAGGTCCCAAACCCCTTCTCTCCCCCCACCCTCTCCCTTCCTCCCCCTCTCTCCCTCCCTCCACCCTCTCCCTCATACACAGAGAGCAGTGGCAGCAGCCTGTGGGAGGATACAAACTCCAATCATTTGTCTCTTTTGTCATGTGTTTCCCAGCTACCCTCTGTAACGCACATAATTTGTTGGATGGAAAGGGTGTAAATACTCTTTCTGTGAGCTGATTTGTTTTTCTTCTGTTGGGGCCTCAACTGGGTGTTTAATGTTTCCTAGTTGACCACGGGTCTTGGGGAGACTAAAGAGGCCTAGCTTCTGCTCCCCCCTACTGGGTATTCTATATCTTGGCTTTGGCTGAGGTTCAGAGGGGTTCAGGGCTCTCTGCAGGGGACATTTTTATTCAAGGCAGGAGCTTGGGTGTATGAAGAGACAGCATATGGCTGCTAGACCACTGGCGGAATAAATAATATAGAGGTGAGATGCCATTTGGCTGAGTATAGTCATCTACTGACACATAACAAATAATCCCAGAACTTGACACAAAAGGGACATATTTATTATCTCACAGTTAGCGTCTATCAGGAACCCGGACGGTATAACCAGAACCTGTCTCAGGTATTTCAATGGCTGAAATCAAGGTGGCAGCCTCATCTGAAGACCTTACTGGAAAATTTCTAAAATCATGTGACATTTAGTAAGATTCAATTTCCAGCCATTGTCTACAGGTTGCCCACAGCTCCTTGCTAGATGGATTATAGATATCTTTCAGACAAGTATAATGCAAGAACAGAGAGAGAATAACCAGTCAGAGGTCATGGTCCTTTAACTTAATTATGAAGATATACCCCATCACATTTGTCATATTCTACTGATTAGGACTGAGTCCATCCTACATCCAAGGAGAAGGACATGCACAGTGGCATTGAATGTTAGAAGCTGGGAATCACGGGTGGTTCTGTCAGCATCTACCTCCTGTAGCCTGTTTGGACAGAGTAGACTACATCTAGAAACTGTATGTCCATCTTTGGGGGATTCACACACACTTGCAGGGAATTCTTTATCCTTGGGTGGCCCTGCTAAATAGCTCATGGCATTGGCCATAATGGGTTGGACCATGGTGGAATGCCTGAACAAAAAGGAAGCTGACGGAGGCTTAGCCTTCAGGTCCCATTCCTTGGAATGCTTTAGTAGTGAGCTCAGAGAAGGACATGGAACATTTGTTTATTTAAAGAAATGTTCAAGGCATTGGGTAGAGGAAGTCCACACAACAGGCATGCTCCCTGTCTGGATGGGGGTAGAGTAGGAAGAAGTGTTGCTTTGCACAGAGCAAAGGCAATAGGAATGGGAAGGAGGGCCGTGATCTAGGAAGGCCAGCAGGCGCCATAAGAAAGCACTGGTTTTTAAGGAAGTGAGAAGGAGAAGGTGGCTGGTATGCCACTGTGCAGGGAGCAGAGGCAGGAGCATAGCTGAGGGAAACCCGTGCATAAGGAGGCATGCACACTTGTTCCTCTTAGCATCCCGCTGAACAATCCAGTAGAGATATGCTATTGCAGACATCCGGAGGATCCAGATTGACCTCATTTGAGTCTTTTGATCACGACTGGAGCAACTGGGCACCTGGCCAGCCACCTGTGTCCCCTGCTGGCTAAGAGGAGTTCAGGGAGCCAGGATCAGCTTCATTTTGACTCCAGTGACATCACAGGACATTCATTCTCTTGAAGACCCTTCTGCTTGCTGTATGTATAGGTTATAGGTCATCTCTTTTCTTTTGTTCTTTTCCTTTTTCTTCTTTTTTGGCAGCAGTAGGAATTGAACCTAGGACCTCATGCATGCTAGGCAAGAATCTTCCACTGAGTAATCCTCTGAGCAAACAGAGCACCTTTAGTTCCCTGGGCCAGTAGTTTGACACAGTAAACAGGGCACACATCTCCATTTCTGTCTCATTTAATTCTGCATAAGGCTATATATTGGAAAGCTCTCAAATTGACAATTTTTCCTTACAACTCTTTTTTTTTCCCCTATTTTCCTTTTCAGGTAGGAGCACAGTGAAGGAAAGAGATTGAGTTGCCCTTGACTCCACCTGAGGGTTCATGGCAGCATACTGCTCAGATGGCTTCTGGAGTCCCTGCTGATTCATTTTTACTTGGTTTATAATTCCAAATCTCTGTCCAAGATCCCTGAGCAGTGGTTATACCCGCCTTTGCGTGTCTCTCTGCCCAGTGCAACATTCAGCAACATCATATGGTTATCTGGAAATTGGCCCTGGTGGGCGAATTTACACCACAGAACTTGGCAAATACCACAGCTCACAACGTCCCTACCCCAGAGCTCCTGGTTAAACATTGACTTGCCTCTAAGGAGAAGCCTCCAGACACTGCCTTATTAAATATTATTTTCCTGTCCTTTAACAGTTGTGGCATCTCTTGGTTATTTCATTTCTCTGCTTGCCTCTCCCACACCACTGCTTTTAACATTTCCACTCTTAAACAAGACTAATGATTCTGTGAATTGGTTGATATAAATCCAAAGCTTAGAGCAATCGATGTAAGAAAATCTCAGAATTCAACAGCCAACTCCCGTCTTCCTGAAGTTTACAAAAATCCTTGTATTATAGCCCAGTTTAGCGCTGGTTAAGATTCATTTTCTGCTGTTACGCCTCTGCTCTGGTATTTCTCGGCATGATACACTTTACAATGTGATCCTTCTTTTCCCATGACAAATTCACTTACAAGGTCATGAGAAAAAGTAGAGGGAACACAAGAAAGCAAATGATGGTGACAATGGAGTGCAGTACACTGGGGACAGATGTCTGGGAGTGTGAGCAGAGCATCTGAATCTCTCTTTGAGTCAGTATTTTGTGTTCAGTCCCTGGCATATTAATCAAAAAAGCTCAATATTAAACATATTTTCCCTACAGTTTTCTAGACCTATTTTTAAACATGCTAATTTCTTACCATTGTGTGTCAAGATCTTCACTAAGTGATCAGTTGTCCCAAGGATTAGTCATTTCCTTGAAGTCCTTAAGTTGAAATCCTAATCAAAGGTACCCTTGTTGACAGAGGTTTCTCCCCAACCCAGTCCCACAGCTGTTCAGTCCCAAAGAAACACAGAGGCTTACACTAATTATAAACTAGGTGGCCTATTAGCTCAGGTTCCTTATTAACTCTTATAATTTACACAAACCCATAATTCTTGTCTGTGTTAGCCACGTAGCTTGGTACCTTTTATCAGTAAGGCAATCTCATCTTGCTTCCTCTGTGTCTGGGTGACGACTGCAGACTGACCCTTTCCTCTTCCCAGAATTCTCCTATTCTGGTTTCCCCACCTTATGAAGGACGGACCAATGACCGGTTAGTCGTAAAATAATTTGTTCATGAAGAGACAAATCTTTACAGGGTAAAACCATTGTCCCACAGCATACCCCAAACAGTGACCCTGTTTAGAGATGGGTTCCTTATGAAGAGGCAATGAAGTTAAGGACAGGTCATTATTATGACCCATCTCCACATGACCCACTTCCTTGTAAGAACAGAAGATTCAGATGACTGTAGACAGAGTGAAGACACAGGCGAGGGCTGGCCATCATCTATAAGCTAAGGGGGAGGCCTCCGAGAAATCAATCAGCCAACAGCTAATCTCAGACTCCTTAGAACGGTGAGGAAATGAGGAACCATGAGGAAATGAAATCACCTAGCCTGTGGTTCTTCTCTGTGGCAATCCTAGTAAACCAAGACAATTTAATTTAGCTGCTTTTACTACAAATTGTTATGTATTGAATACAAAGTTGCATAAGAAGGAGAACTAACTGGGCCAGGCCTATGGTTTGCAGTTTAGATGCTTGGTGGCTGACCTGCCATTGGGAGGTGAGGAAACATATAAGAAATGGATCCTGAGTCTGGGAAGATTTGCTCAGTAGGTCTGGCCACTTGCTACCAAGCCTGACAACCCAGTTTTACTTTTGGGGATATATATAAGGGAAGGCAAAAACAGATCCCTGCCACTTGTCCTGCGGCTTCCACATATGTCCCATGGCACATGTACTCTCTCCCTACAATAAATTTAACAAAGGAGGGGGCTAGTCAAGGTTAGGCCACAGGACATATGCCTTGAAGGGGCTATCAGACCCGAGTCTTCCACCTTTTCTCTTGGCTTCCAGGCTACAATGAAGTAAACAGGCCTCTTCTGCCACATACTCCCTCCATCGTATACTACATGGCTCAGATCCTACCACAGGCTGAAACCAAGAAGACTATGAATCAAAAGTAAACATTTCCTCCTTGCAAGCTGATGGTCCCGGTGATGGGTGTCTTACTAAGGTAGTCAGGAAGAGACTGAGGCCTTGACATCCTAAACCTATGATAAAGTGACCTCCATAGCAGGTCAGAAGTGTGGGTGTTCCTGCGGGTGTTTCAGAACCTCTGGAAGGGGCCATAGGTTCAATGACTCAACAAATGAAAGACAGGAAACTTCCTTATATAAATTTGGAGGGGACCCCAGGACAAAAGCCTCTCAGTCACTTTCGGGCCTCAGGCTGGCTTGGGTTGCTCTGAAGTCTGTTCTTCCAGTCTCCCTGTGGAATATTCTCTATTAATTCAGCCAATACCAGACAATTAAGATCAAAACAAAATGCACACAATGAGACTTTGTACTAATAGTTTAGCCAAAACAAAGCTAAGTGAGCAGGAGGAAAAAAAAATCAAATCAATGGCAAAAATATCCACCAGATGATGCAACTAGAAGAAAAGTTCTAATTATACCAACACTGCATCTGCAAGAGCAAAGAAAGACTAATTGCAAATCCTAGGAGAACAAGATGAATCCGAAAGCATTCTAATGCTATAGGTCAGAGACATTCAGTGGGATTGGGATAAAGGCCCTGGTGGGGGCATCTGTTGGTTGGGAGTCCCTTGGAATGTAGGCTACTGAGAATCTTCAAATCTCAAAGACACTTTCAGATTTGTCAAAGATGAAGACCACCACTCTAAATCCATGCATCTTCTTAGGCTATTGAGGTAAAGCAGAGCCTTGCTGGTCTGGTAGATTTCTCTGAGCAAAGTAAATTGCTAATATTTTCATGGAATCATTGGGAAAGAGTGTTGGATTAGGGTGGGTTTAGAGGCAGGAGTGGGTCAATGGCCGTGTCAGATGGAAGCTCCCCCAGGGTTGGTTTTCTGTACACAAAGCTGTCTCTGAAGGGTTGGCTTTAGAAGCGTGTTCATTGAAGCAAGCTGCCATTCACCCATTCATCAAATTTAAAACAGCTCTTGGCGTGTTTGATGCAAGATCATAGAACCGTCATTGATGAACTAGACAGGTTTAAAACCAGTTCTGGTGGAAGCTTATCGTCCCAATTATGGGGAAAAATATCCGCTTTTCTCTGAGTGTGGAATGTCGTGGAATTTATCTTTTATTTTACCTATTTGTTTTGTTTATTACCTTCATTCCATAAAAGCAGGTATTTTAAATTTGTTTTAGTCCCTCATGGATTTCTAGCATCTGGGTCACTGCCTAGCTTACAGTAGGAGTTTAATGAAAGTTCACTGAATGAATGAATGAACCTGGTCTTAAGAACTTCACTACAGAAATTACAAGAAAGATGTGGTTGTTTTTCTTTTTTTTAAGGTCCTTTTTTTTTTTCTTCCAAGACAGGTTTTCTCTGAGTATCCCTGGCTGTCTTGGAAATCACTCTGTGGACCAAACTAGACTTGCAATCATAGACCTGCAATCATAGACCTGCTTATCTCTGCCTCCTGAATGCTGGTAGTAAAGTCATGCACCACCACTGCCCAACACTTTTCCTTATTTTTATTTAAAAAAAAAAGCAAGTACACCACCTCATCATGGGACTGGGATGGAGGCAATCATGATAAATGCTCTTGAACTGAGGGTGATTAATGAACTGTGGAACAAGGCTCAGTGCGTGCTGTGCCAATCGCCCCCTGGACTGCATCCCATTCCACTGATGCTGTACATAGAACACATTTTGGATACAAGTACTTGGGTCATTATTCTTGGAGAGTTGCTTCTCTGGCCTGGGGAGACCCAGGAGACATTCTGCTTTCTCCAGAAGACACTAGAGCACAGTGACCAAAAACTCAGGCTCTCAAAAATGCTGACACGTGAAATGGGCCATTTAGTTTTTTCCAGTTCCAGTCTTCTCTCCTCTCTCTATAATTACGGTGCAATGCACTCTGTGATTTTTTTAAAGAATTGTTTTAATTCTCTGCTTTCTGAGGGTTTCATATGTATGTACAATGTGTTTAGATCGCATGCAGCTCCCCTCCTTCCAGTTTCTCCCATGCCCTCTGGGTAATCCCCCTCCCAACTTCATAAATCATCTTCCTTATTTTTTCCTATATAATCCACGAATAGCCCAGTTAGAGCTACTTCTTTGAGTATGAGTGTAGGGCTATCCAGTGGTACATGAGCAATCTGAGAGAGGCCACACTCCTAAGAAAACTGACTCTCTCTCCTTGGCCATCAACTGTTAACGTTCTATGCTAAGAGCGGAGCCTCATGAGCCCCTGCTCACATAATTTTTTTTTTATCAGCATTAGCACTACCATGAGCATTTTCAATCATGCTATGGGCATTTCATGAGCTTTCCGAATCCTACCTGCTGCTTTATAGCTTTATAGCTTTTTCCTCTAGGCACAATCCAGCTAGCACTTTGTAACTGCTATGACCATTGCTGTCATGGAACAGAGATGACCTTGGCCCCTATAGTCCTGACAGTGAAATAAATAAAGCATGGTAGTGATAGTCAGTCATGGTAATAGAAATGGAGTTTTCACCATTCCATAGTAGAAGGCAGAGGTCCTGGGAACCCTCACCTGGGATTGCTGCCATCACTCTCATGATTCTCAGCTTCCACAAGACCATGGGTGCATCATAGGGTGTGATTTTGGATGCTACAGCTGTTTCAGGGTCACCCACACCCTTACAAGTCACCTCTCACCCATTCTCCAGAGAGTAAGGGCAACAAGCTCACTAGTTTATCAAATTGGGCCTGGGAGGAGTCTTTAGATTAGTGGATCAATGGTGAGATATCTGGGGTGAATAGATGCATCTCCCCAGGAAAAGGAATACAACATGACAGCTAGTTTACCCATCCCCTGGATTCCCCAAGGTTGTGTAAGATGGCCATAGACTTTTTTTTCCTAGTGAGAGATATTGAACCTAGGGTTTTACCCAGGCTGGGCAATCATCCTACTACTGAGCTACATTTCATTCCCTTGTCTGGGTTGGCCTTGAACTTCCCTTTTACCTAGGGAAGGTCTTAAACTTGCAATCCTCTTTCCTTAGCCTGCCAAATAGGTAGGACTTTAGGCCTTGTGGGCATACACTGGTCTAGAGAGCTGACTTTACCACAGGAGTCAAAAGAGAAGCTGAGCTAGAAGAAGCCTCTGAGCATGACCAACAGAACAACTTTATTATTGGCGCATATTCCATAGGAACAAGTGAGCGGAAGAAAGGGAGCACTATGCTTGGTTAATGCCTTTCTTTCATCCAGCATCATAACAGAGTTTATGATTCCAGCCTGATATCAAAGCTGAAGCAAAGCCAGCAGCCACATACAGACAGAACAAAAAGCACAAAGCGGGTTTGCTAAAATCATATTTTCAGTATCTTGCAGCCCCAAGCATTCTTAAATGATGCAAGGGCAATCTATTCAGGTTTGGATGATCATCTTCTACAGGTGTACCGTATACTAGTCTACAGAGGGCAGTCATGGTCCACACAGGACCTACAGACGCCTACTGAGGGCATGAAGGAGTCTAGCTGTGATCACTTCTGCATATGGAGAGTCTCTGGAGGCATAGATCCGTAGTTAGGAGGAAAATAAAGTGAAGGCCATAAAAGATAATGGCCTTCCTAAAGATGTCGGCCTCCTAAATCTAAAATTGGTGACTCCGTTACCTTACAATGTAGCAGGGATTTTTGCAAGTGTGATTAAGTCAAAATTCCCAAGACTGGTGATCATGGATCACTTTTCCAGTTTGTAAAATTCTAAGATGGAGGCTGAAGAAGGAGAGAAGGAACTCGAAGGACAGAAGTCAGGGTGGGAACGGAGTGGCTGCGTCAACCGATGTGGGCACTCACAGAAGCTGGAGAAAGCAAGGAACAGTGTGCCCTGTGGAGCCCAGAGAAATGGCATACGTCTGCCAACACTTAGATTTAATCCCAGTAGACCCAATCATACTTCTGGCCTCCAGAACTGTAAAGTAAGTAGGTGTTGCTTTAAGCTAGTGCTTTAGTGGTAGAATTTCTGAAGAGTGATCATAGCCTAGTGTAAGGACCTTCTACTCTCCAGTGAACTTTATTCTTTTCTGAAATCATGGCCTCAATCTCCGTCTGATTCTGTGGAAACCAAAGGCTGTTATGTTATATTAGTTATAGTAGCAGCAAAATACAGCTTCCTGACAGAGCGTTCCAAGCCCGTCTCACGGGTGCGTCCAGGTCTGTACAACTCTGCACAGGTCTATTATTATTCAGACTCCGCCCTCCCAGAAAACGACATTTTAAAGAGTCTTGCAGGTAACTTGTCCAGTGGGCATTGTTCACAGTAGATAGAAAAAGAAAGGTCAGAACCCTTCTCTTTCTCTCTGCCTTTAGTAGATTCTCCAGCTACGGCTGCACTTTCTCTTTGGCTCCCATTCCTACTGGGCAGCCCTTCCTTCTGTAGACTCCACTGGGTACAAGCTACCGTGGTTTTGGCTCCCCCACTGGTCATTCCTTCCTGAAAATGCAATAGCTTCGTGCAATGGCTAATCTCTGGGTAGTTTAGCCTCTCTGCTTCTCCATGACCTGGACAGCTGGTTACTGTACCAACCACTTTCCTCTGGAAATACCTGGAGAGGTTGCTTCCTCTGATTATGCCCTTTTTCATGAAGACAATTCATAGGGTTCTACAGTCCTGCCTTCTCTTCATGTTCTGGAATGTTGGCTCTGTCTTCCGGGACTTGGACAGCACTGACTGTACTGAGTTCTGTTGGCTTTATTTGTTTTCAGGATTCTTTTATTTACTATTTTTGTTTCTTTTTGAAAGAGGTAGCCCAATCTGTCCTTGAACTTTCTCTCTCTCTCTCTCTCTCTCTCTCTCTCTCTCGACCTTGAACTCATTATCTTCCTGTTTCCACCTCCTGAGTACTAAGATTACAGACATGGCCACAATGCCCAACTTTTACTGACGATTAAAAAGAAGGGGGAAGCAACCATCGCATCACTTGGGGTTCCTCACTCCTCTCGTTAAACAGATTTGGTGCTGAATATCTTACTGATCCTCCCGTGGGCCATTTACACAAGGATGGCACGCAGAAGGAGGGAGGAGGTCGATTCTTGTTAACATTTTGATGCCTTCTGATTGTTATGTGATGGAGGAAGTATAAGCCCCTCCAGTCACATGCTTGGTCAAACCCCTCTCCTGAGACTTCTAACTGCCAGGTTCCATCCACAGACCACTCTAACTGCCCTAACTGCTGGATGCTGGCCCTCATCCTACAGAGTAGGACATGAAATCCCACCAATCTCCACCCTGGAAAGTTCCATCCTGAAAAGTTGCATCCCCTCCCCAAGAAACTCTGTTTAAGTCCTGTATGCTATTCAGTTTACTGCTGTTTCTTGCCTGACCAGACACAGGCACCCTCCTGGCTTTTTCCCTCCCAATAAATCTCTTGTGTGAGGTTTGTTGTGTGGTGTGACTTTGTGATATTCCTTGGCTCCCGGCTGCCAGGATACCTTTCCAGCCAAGCTGCAATGCTTACATCTGATGCCCTGACTCGGAGAGACTCTCCTAGTGCTTGTGTTTCCCCTCACGGTCGAAGCTGCACTGGGACCCTACCCTCATCTCTAGTACACCAGTAACAGACTTACCTTCTGGCTCGGCACAACATCCACCAGCAGCAATTAGATAAGTTTCCCCGTTGGTCAGCGTTAATATTTCCCAGAGTCTGAGGAGGTAACTGTTGAGTGTCTGCACTCCTTTGATGCTCTTGGAGGTGGCGGTAATCCCAGCCACAGTCTTTAAGGCTCAGGCTGGCCCTCTTCACCTGACCCCATCTCAACTCCCTTGGAGCTGTAATCCTTCAGTTTCCTTAAGTCAAATCAGGTTATTGCACCCCTTCCTGCCTTCTTTTCCCACCTTCCCTCTGGAGTTGCCCACAATCCCACATCTACTTTAGGCCCTCAGGAGTTTTGTGACCCCATTCCCCGACCCTTTTCTATGGATGAGACCCCTCTTCTTAGAGCTCAGTCTTCTTTCCCACCTTCCTGCCTCTATGAAAGCCCAGGTACCAGGCACTAAGTCTCCCTGCTGGCTTAGCAGTGAGTGTGAAGACAACCACTCAACAGCTTGGTCCTCACTTGGTCCTCCCTCAGTTCCTGGGACCTGACAACTACAGGCTGCAGTGATGTTTTCCTTCCTCTCTCTCATCCGTGGGAATGTGTCTTCCAACCTCCCATTCCTCTTTAGGGTGCCTCATAGAAAACCTTCAGCCTCTCCGCCTGACAGCTGACCTGGAGGACCCTAAGTTTATTCACTTTTGCAATCAAATTTGGCTTCAATATCCCTTAGATAATCAATCCAAATGGCCACCTAATGGCACCTTAGATCCTAATATTGTTTGGGGCCTTTACAATACTGTGAGTGATTGGGGAAATGGAAAGAGATCCCACATTCCATATTTCTCTGCTCCAAGCCCTGTTTCTTTTTGTCTAGTCTTCTCTACCCCAAACACACACACTGTGTAAACCTCCTGTCTTTTGAGTTACCATAGATGGATCTCTAAGTTTGTTACAAAGCGGGAGCTACAAGCAAACCTAGCAGGAGGGGTGGAAAGCAAAGAAGTAGGGCCAGGAGCACCATGTCCATACCCTGTACACACTCTTCAGGGGATGGCGTTTCTCTCAGCTCCCTCCTGCAGCACCCTTTATCTATAGGTAGACTCAAAATTTTCTTATCTTTTATTCTCAGTTAACTAACTTTAGCGTTTCAGCGATTCAGGTGTCTTTTAGGTATGGGTGGCATTAGACTGTTGTTTTATGCTGTACCATTTACATTAAAATCTGGCTCTAGAGTTAGGGTCTGGTTCCCCCTCTTCTAGACCCAAGCATGCTTGTTTAAAAGTTTCTTCTAAAATCTCTGTCCCATATCAGGTGAGCCATCTGCTGTGTGATAGAGAAAGGAGAGCAAGACAAAATTAAAGGACAGACTAATTCCAAAACAGAGTGTGGCTACTCATCTCATACTCTTTGGGTTTTGTTTAACTCTCTAAAACTTTTGCTCACAGCAGAAAGAGGTGGTCTCTGTCTCCTCCTCAGGGAGAAATGCTGCTTCTATGTTAACCAGCCAAGTATAGTAAAAGACAAGACCTGAAAACTCCAGATGAATTTCCAAAAATGTTAAGCAACAGCTCAATGCCTCTGGTTAGTGGTTCCCTGACAGTCCAGAATGGAATGGGCTACTACCCTTCTTAACCCTGTTTCTCCTGCTTTTCTTAGTTCTACTTAGCTGCTCCCTGCCTTATAAACCTCTTGTCTAGATTTCTTTGACAACAGATTCAAAAGATCTCTAACCAGACTTTTGATCAATTTCTGTCACAGGATTACCAGCCCCTAGCTACAGAGCTAGCGGCCAGCAACTTCCGATTATACTTTGATGGTGAAGATCAAGTTCGCCCAAAGAACTCTAACACACCAATTCAACAGAAGTAGTCTAATGACAGCATTGCCCCCTTTCCCATGACCTGATTGTTTTCCAGTAATAAACAGAAAAGGGGGGAAGACGAGCCACACCCTTCCCCTGAGGACTTCTAACTGCTAGGCTCCACCCACAGAGTATTCTAACTACCCTAACTGCTAGACCCTGCCTGCACCCCACAGAGTGAAAAGCACAATCACTGGACATGAAATTCCACCAGTCTCCACCCTGAAAAGTTCCATTCCCCTTCCCAAGACACTCTATATAAGCCCTGTTTAGTTCACTACTGTTTCTCACCTGAGCAAAAGCAGCCACCCCCCTGGATTTTCCCCTCCTAATAAATCTCTGTGTGAGGTTTGTTGTGCAGTGTGACTTTGTGGTATTCCTAGACTCCCAGCTGCCAGGATACCTTTCCATCCGAGCTGTGCTGTTTACAGAAAGGCTATCTTGCTTGAGTGTGTGCTATTTTGTTCTCAGCCAAGCAGACAACATTCATCCACAGTGAGGTCAAGGCACAGAGACTGGCATGCATGCAGCCCCATATGTGCTTCTGGGCTACAGACCAAATGGCTTCTCTCTACCATGTTGCGGGTGGTAGATTTGTGTCTTTACTGGTTTTAGTTCCTTCATTGGCAGTCCTCTGAGACCAGGACCTTTCTTTTTGCATAAAAATTTCTACCTCCTGGAATCTACTACATTTTTGCAGAATTAATGATTGAATTGAAAAACCATGATGTGTGCAATTTGTCGCCAATAGGGCCCTGGGGCACCAGGAGGCCTTGGGACCTCTTGACCTGTTGTTTTGGGCATTATTCACATTAGAAACATAGGGTTCTAATACTTTAAAATAATTCATTTAAAGGTCTTACTTTCCCCAGTGGAAAGCTAAAGAAAGCTAAAGCAAAGAGCCACCCAGCATGCTGGCACAAACCCAGGACTGAAATTCAGCTCCCTTGACTATATACTTGTTCTCCTGTGTAGTAGGAGATTGCTTGTTCATTCCTGCTGCCCAGACCTGAAATAATTGCACAGAAACTGTATTAATTACAACACTGCTTGACCAATAGCTTAGGCTTCTTATTAACTAATTCTTACATCTTAAATTAACACATTTCTATTATTTTATATCTTACCACAAGTCTTGTGGTTTACTGGTAAGGTTCCAGGGCATCTGTCTCCTTTGGTAGCTACATGGCATCTCTCTGACTCTACTTCTTTTCTCTTCTATCTCTGCTTGAAATTCCTGCCTTGTTCTATTCTGCCCTGTCATAGGCCCAAAGAAGCTTCTTTATTAATCAATGGTAATAAAACATATTCACAGCATACAGAGAGGAATCCCACATCACCTCCCCTTTTCTGTCTAAAAAAAAAGGAATGTTTAAACTTTAACATAGTAAAATTACATGTAACAAAACAGGTATCAAGCAAGAANTCAAGCAAGAATTACAGTTAAAATATTTATATCTACTTTATCTTTTATCACAACTAAGGAAAGGTATAATTATAACTATATATTTTTAACTCCATCATAGATCCTAGAAGGACATAATACTACCTAAGTTAACAGGAATTGCATTGTAAGCAACTTCCAAAACTCTAGAATTGACAGAGATATCTTGCTGCCTAGACAGTCTCCCAAAGTTCTTTTGTAACATTGAGGCATTCATCTTCAGCCTATAGGCCCATAGTATCTGGCAGACTTTCCCATTAAGCAAGAAATTCAAAAATCTGTTTTGTCTTGTAATAGCAAAGTTCATCAGATGCGTTCTTCTGTGTCTATAAAATGTATGGCAGTTATTTTTTTATGAAGTAGGAACCCTAAAGGACCATCTCACCTTTAGGAAAGTTTAGCAGTTATTTTTTTTGTGGGTCCTGCATGTCCAGTTCATAAAGCATAACATCGATCAGTCCAGGCAAGAGCTGTTTCTTGCCCAAATGACTAACAACTCCATAATGAGCCTCTTTGATGCCCATCTTCCTCTTGAAGTAGATTGGTACTGACAGGAGCAGATGAGTCTCATTGTCATGAAAAGTCTTAAGTTCTTCAAACATTTTAAATGTCATATTCTGTTAGTCTTTGTTGAAAGGTTTAAAGAATACCTATCCGTCTGAAATAAATCTCTATACATTTAGAAAACCTAACTAACATGACTACAAGCTTGATTATTATAGATGACTATCTATTAACCTGTATTTTAAAATTATATATTACATTTTTAAATGAGCTGCACAAACACAATACCTTAATCAAGAGCAGAAATACACATATAACAAAATTGACCTTAAATAGGCATAAATAGATCAAGATCCATAACAATGTAAAGTATTTATCTCTATATCATATCCCCCTTTAAATAAAAATAAACATTTCTAAATAATATTTGGGAATTTGGGCATAGTTCTTTCAAAACCGCTTTTTGCTTTTTGTTTGGCAAAGTATTTTAGGGGGTTTATGGAGATCTTTTGAGGGGTTTTGGTCCATTAAATTACATTAGTCTAGAAGGAATCCACAGATTCTCATCCTCTGTGGAAACAAAAGCAGAACCTCTTTTCCAAAGCAATATATCCTTAGGCCCAAAATTTGAAGTCAAGATACCTTTAAAATATATATCTTGGTTTAGCTTTGCAGCCCCCAGAATCAAATATCTCTCTGTAGTCAAAAAAATTTAAAGAAAACACAATAGGGCTTGAGAGATGGCTCAGCCATTAAGAGCACTGGCTGCTCCTTCCAGAGGACCTGAGTTCAATTCCCAGCAACCATATGGTGGCTCATGGCCATCTATAATGAGATCTGGTGCCCTCTTCTGGCCTGCAGGCATACATGTAGGCAGAACACTGTATACAGGAAATAAATAAATCTTTTTAAAAAAGAAAACACAATAATATACATAATCCAGACTCTTTGTATATTTCATCTTTGCATGGCTTATTTTTCTTTACTCCTTTAATTTATGGCTGTACACTTTTATAACTTTCCCCTCTTTCTCTTTCTCTAGCCTACATACATTTATCTAACACTGTGACCCATTTAGAGATCTTTTCCATCTGAATTTTATTGCATATCTGTAATTATTTTATGACCTGGAGCACATTTTTTTAAAAAAATGCTAAGTGAGCATGGCTAGGACCAACTCCATGGCCTTGTCTGTTGGCACTACCCAGTCCAACATGGTGGACACATGTTTACTGCCTCTGAGAGCCATGCACACTGTCCCAGCTCCAGGGTTGCAGCGGGTCTATGTCACCATTAAGCAATTTGTAACATGCTGTTCATAGACCCTATTTAAGTGCTAGACCTCCTGAGAGAGCCAGAGCTGTTTGTGCAACTAGCACAAACCAGGAAGCCTTCCCCCAAAGAAGCCGTGTAGTCTTTGCTGCCAATGCTGAGTCAGGAAGGCCTCTCTTAAAGGAGCCGTGGTGCCCCTGTTTGCTGCCAGCAGACAGACCCATTCAAAAAAGAAGTATGGCTACCAAGAAACTGTGCTAACCTCTGTTCTTTTGTGTCTAGATTTTTCCCAAGTTCTCTCAGGTTTTATGTGGACATAGTTGCCTCACATTGGTGCCATTTTGTTGTAGGAAATTGCTTGTTCATTTCTGGCCGTCCAGACCTAAAATAATTACACAGAAACTATATTAATTACAACAGTATTTGGCCAATAGCGTAGGCTTCTTATTAATTCTTATATCTTAAAATAACTCATTTCTATGATTTTATATTTTACCACGAGGCTTGCAGTTTACTGGTAAGGTTCCGGGGTGTCTGTTTCTTTTGGCAGTTACATGGCATCTCTCTGACTCCACCTTCTTTTCTCCTCTATCTCTGCTTGGAATTTCTGCCTTGCTCTATTCTCCTCTGACATAGGCCCAAAGAAGCTTCTTTATTAACCAATGGTAATAAGACATATTCACAGCATACAGAGGGGAATAACATCACTCTGGGCCCATTACCTGCACATGGGCATTGCAACCACATGGCTTCAGTCATGCTAGCTCTGGGCTCTGCAAGCTTTCTGGTTCTCTCCATGCTTCCTCTCCAGAGGCCTGTGTTTGGAGTTCCCAGACCAATGTGCTAGGAACTCACCAGCAAGCATCCTTCACTTGGGTTCCATGGGGTATTTCCTAGCATAGTCTGATGTTATACCATCAGCCAGGCAGCAAAGATACCTACTAGTTATATTATCAGCAATATTAGATTTGAAACCTTTTCCTCCTTTCCTGAATTCTGGTCTGTCCATAATATATTGATGCAAAAGGTGAGTGCTGCCAGGGGTTTCTGTTAACAGAAATTTCTGTTCCACCTGATCCCGCAGCTGTTTAGTCCCAAAGAAACACACAGAGGTCTACAGTAATTATAAACTTATTGGCCTATTAGCTCAGGCTTCTTATTAACTCTTATCACTTATATTAGCCCATAATTCTTGTCTTTGTTATCCATGTGGCTTGGTACCTCTTTTGGCAAGACATTCATATCTTGCTTCTTCTGTGTCTGGGTGACGACTACAGACTGACCCTTTCCTCTTCCCAGAATTCTCCTATTCTGGTTGCCCTGCCTTTACTTCCTTCCTGGTTGCTCCACCTATACTTCCTGCCTGGCTACTGGCCAATTAGCATTTTATTAAACAAATATAAGAAACAAATCTTTACAAAAAAAGGTGGGGGAAAGTGCTGTGGGACAATGGTTTTACCCTGTAAAGATCTGTTTCTTGTACTTGTTTAATAAAATGCTGATTGGCCAGTAGCCAGG
>LOEQ01002739.1:106698-117813 GCA_001685075.1 Bramus lutescens
CTCCCAGCATTCTGTTCTGTCTACTCCGCCCACCTAAGGGCTGGCCTATCGAAGTGGCCAAGGCAGTTTCTTTATTAACCAATGAAAGTAACACATAGACAGATGACCCTCCTACATCACAGAACCCAGGACAGTTTCTTCCCATGAGGATCCTTACTTCAAAACTGCTTTTAATTTAAACTTTAAAAATTTGTATGTGTATCTGCATGCACACATGCCTGGCATCCAGGTGTTAGATACCCAGGGGCTAGCATTACAGGCTGTTATGAGCTTCCCAACAGGGAGCTTGGAACTGAACTGGGGTCCTCTGCAAGAGCAGCATGTGTTATTGACCATGGAGCCACCAGTCAACCCCAAGCTTCTAACTTTTATATATTTACATCACTATAGAAGTGAGCATGTGTAGAGGCCAGGAAACTAGGAAGAAACCCGTGAGAAGAGAAAGAGGAGACCTTGCAGGCAAGGGACCGGGAGAGCATAGAACCTGTGTGATTGAGAGTGTGAACTGCCTTCACAGAGGACCCTGGTTCAGTTCCCAGCACCTACAAGTGGGTCACTGCTGCTTGGACCTCCAGTTCATCCGGATCAGGCACCTTCTGGCCTCTGAGGGCACCTGCCCTCACATTCACAAATCCTACACAATCTGACACACATATGCAAATCAAAGAGCGTGAAGGACTGGTGTAAAGGGATTTAAGAGGGGATGGGGAGCAGGGAGATGGGGACAGGCGGGCTGTGAAAACATCAACCTAACCTAGTATGCGCAAACTTCCTACCTTGTGAACTAATTAAGAAAACCACATGGACAAACCAAGTGGGCAAAGCAGGAGAACCTGCTTGTTTCTGCTGTGGGCTCCAGCCCGAGAAGCCCATCACCTCCAACACCCATTCTACACCATGCAGGTTTGACGACGTTTCTCTTTCCTTTTAAAAAACACCTGCAACGATCAACTTAAAAATGTGTGTGCAGATGTGCATATGTGCATTGCAGCATGCAGGAGGAGATCAGAGGACAGCTTGGGGACGTTCTTTACTTCCACCACATGAGACCCAAGGACTCATATAGGACAGCAGGCTTGGCAGCAAGTGCCCTTAACCCACAGAGCCCTGTCACCCGTCATAAACTGTTCTCTCTCAATTCAAGTCTCCAAGAGCAGGGCCTGATAGTAGCATTTGGGCCCCAGTTCCCTAGGAATCTGAGAAAGAGGTATGGATCCTGTCCTTGAGGAGGCAAGACTCCAAAACAGAACTCTCCAGAGCTGGAAAGGATGTTCAAAATATGCTGAGCCATTCCTAGACATAAACCCCAAATAAAGACAGGAACATGAGCTGTTATTTTTACATCCATGTTCAGAGCAACATAAGTCATAATAGCAAGGAGGGGGAACAACCCAAATGACCACCAATAGGTGAATAGGAGGAACATATGGTATTTCTATACAGTAGGAAGGCAATTCTGAGGTTCACCATATGGATGAATTTTGCTAACAGTATTTTCAGTAAAATAAAGCAGATAAATGGAAAATTACCTGATCCTACTAGATTAGGGATGGAACTAAGACCTCGGGTTTAGTAGGTGTTAAGTGATTACTAGTCTCCAGAGTATCTGTTTCCTTCAGAATAGCTGATAACCCCTCCCCCAAAACACAAAGCAAACAAAAACCTAACAAAAAGCAGACCAGAGCTCTCTCAGTGTATATATAGCTCTTTCATTCTCAGCCTTCCCATCTTTTAGTGGACAAAGTTGGTCTACAGGTTAAACTCTGAGGACACTTAGCTACTTTGGACACTTGTAGCATGACGTTTTACTCTTGGCTTTTTGGGGGGCCCACCACCCAGCTCCCAAATAAGTCACGCGGAGGCTTTATTATTACTTATGAATGCCTGCTGGCCTTAGCTTGGCTTCTTTCTTGCCAGCTTTTCTTAAATTATCCTGCCTACCTTTTGCCTCTGGGCTCTTATCTTTCTCTATTTCTGTATACCTTTCTTTCCTTCTTACTCTGTGACTGGCTGGGTGGCTGACCCCTGATGTCCTCCTCTCCTCGTTCTCTTGCTCAGTTCTCCTATTCATCCTCTCTGCCTGCTAGCCCCGCCTATCCTTGCTCCTGCCTCGCTATTGGCCATCCATCACTTTATTAGGACCATAGGGTGTTTTAGACAGGCACAGTAACACAGCTTCACAGAGTTAAACAAATGCAGTGTAAACAGAAGTTACACACTGGAAAATAATATTCCCCAACACACTTGCTTGTTCCAAAGAGCACGAATTATCTTGTCCTAGAAACTCATCGTCAAACATGGGGAGGGCTGGAGGAGAGGGAAGGGGAACTGTAGTGAAAGGAGAGCAGGCCTGCTTTTCATCCCGCCCGGCTCCCGCACGGCTAGCTTAACACCCAAAATAACAACGCATAAATTGTATTCATTTAAACACTGCCTGGTTCATTATATCTAGCCTCTTCTTGGCTAACTCTCACATCTTTATTAACCCATTTCTAATAATCTGTGTATCACCACGGGGTCATGGCTTACCGGGANACTGGCCTATCAAAAGGCCAAGGCAGTTTCTTTATTAACCAATGAAAGTAACACATAGACAGATGACCCTCCTACATCAGGGAACAGAAAAAGAGGACTTGTGAGGAATATGGGGGTGGGGTGGGGGACACGGACGGACTGATGGCTCACATTTTCAAGGCTAATTCTCCCAGAATCCAAGACACCCCTGAGCTTGATGTAAGCAGTTGAGTATTAGTCTGTTCTGGGCTGCCATGGCCTGCCTGTGTTTTTTCCTTCTTTTGTTTTTCAAGACAGGGTTTCTCTATGTAACATTCCTGGGTCTCCTGGAACTCACTTTGTAGACCACACTGGCCTTGAACTCAGAGATCCACCTGCCTGTGCCTCCCAAGTGCTGGGATTAAAGGCATGCACCACCACCATCCTGCTCTGCCTGTATTTCTTTCTTGATTGGCACTAACACAGTCAATTTGCTTGACAAGATGTCAGCAGAAAGAGCTGCCAGGAGGAACTCGGCACCCTTTCACTTTCTGATGTGGTTTCTAACTCTGACCTATGGCCTGTCTGCTGGTCACGCCCGCGAGGGGAGGAGACAACCACCCACTCCTACCCTGATGCATCGCTCAGTCACCTACTCTCACAACTACCCTTTTATGAACATCTCTCTGGGCAGGAGAACATTGTGTTCAGGGGCAAACCTAATCACCAGTAAATTCATCTCAAAAGTTATGTCTTTCTATTTCTTAACATGAATTGTGCCCACACCAGTTGTCCAAATAATTTACAAGAGATGACACCATACTTTTCAAAGGAATCTCTCCTGGTTTGCAAACCATGCACTCGGGCGTAAGCTATAGACACATTAAAGGTCAGAAGTGAGACTTCCTTTCCTCATTAGGTACATGAAATTAACAGCCTAACACTTCCTGACTGCCTTGACTTTAATTTCCTGCAAAATATGAATCCTTGCACCTGGAAGGTGCAGTACCTGTTCTGAAAACCGCTGTGTGACCAAGATCAAGGTCCCTCAGATGTGACTGAGAAAACTGTTGCTGGCATTCTGGGTCACACTTACTACTGCCCACTCCTTCCTCTGATTGTGGTTGCAGGGACAAGCGTGCCAGTAAAAGGAACCCATGCAACTTTAAAAAGCAAAAGAGCTCAGCACTATCACATACTGAGTTTATATAATAGCATATAAACTTTAATACTATTTTATACTATTATATGCTCAGTTTCTCTTTCTCCTTCCCTCTCCCTGTCTCCCCACTCTCTTCCCTCCTTCTAACCCTTCCTCCTCATCTTTCCCAGTCCCGTGTGTTTAGATGTAGTGGCTTTATAGACCTCACCGTGAGCTCCTTTGGAGCAGCACCTCCTTTGGAGTCTTAATGAAGTGGCTTCTGGCCATCTTTGCCCACTGCTTTCCTTCCGAGTCTCAGACTCGGAACTTGCGCACTGTGTCTAGGTCCTCTAGATGGAACTTCCCAGCCAATATTTCATCAGCTCTTCCCATGTCACCATAAGCCCTGATTTGCATATTAAATCCCTTATTCCTGTAAAGTCTGCTGTGGCTCTAACTGATCTCAGAGGACACAGCAGGCAAGTACAAACACTGGTTTCATGAAAGAGCCACTTATTAATCTAAGCCAAGCCAGCAAGTGGGGTCAAGACATTTCCATTCAGCCATTTCCTGGTGATTGATTCCAACCAGAGCAAAGATTTGTGAAAGCAGTTTATGTTGTACTCACAAGGAGGCCAGCACGACTCTCCTCTTTATCCTTGTTTGAGCAAGGGGTCTGAACTGGAGAGATCACTCACTAGTTCAAGAAAAATCTGTGGTCCTACTCCCCTCAAGTTGTGAGGCACATTTGTATGCTCTTAGTATCTTACAGGCTAGTACACCACACAGTTATAAGAACATAGCCATCTCAAGTTCCCTTGCAGAAGAGACACGCTGCATCACCCTGCATGAAGAGCCACATTGCATAAAGAGCCACGCTGCATGAAGAGTCACACTGCATGAAGAGCCACACTGCACAAAGGGTCACACTGTATGAAGAGTCACACTGCATAAAAGGCCACACTGCACAAAGGGTCACACTGTATGAAGAGTCACACTGCATAAAAGGCCACACTGCACAAAGGGTCACACTGTATGAAGAGTCACACTGCATGAAGAGCCACACTGCATGAAGGGCCACACTGCATGCAAGGTCAAGCAGGCATATGTTCAGGAGTCACTTGGATCCCTGGCATTGTTTCCTCACACTTAAGCTATACTATTCCTAATTCCAAGGTATTTCTTGAGTTGACTTACCTGAGCACAGATCATGTATGAACAAAACTCCTAGCACAACACCCCAAGTACACCCTGTGTACTACTTGGACCTAGAACTCACTCCCAAACAATTGAGTAGTAATTATATTTTGTCAAGAGTGGAACCTGTGTACTCACCTCTTCCAAGGTCTCAAAGTAGCCATAGCTGAAGTCCCAAGGACATCAACATCAAGATTCCCAGCGGATGTGGCTCCAATTGAGGAAGGATATTATAGGAATCCAAACAAGGGTGCTCCAGCAGAAGACATGGCAAAAACCAAGGCTCTGAACTGGGAACATACCTGGTGGGTCCAAGAGTTGGCGAGGTGACCAAGACAGTTGGAGCAGAGTAAGGAGAGACTAGAAGACAGGGTGGATGGCTCACAGGCAGCCAGATGGTTTCAGGTCCTGTGGAACACCATTCTGATTGCCATCCTGTTCTATCCCAGTGAAGTAAATACTACTCAATGATTTTGAAAGTAGCCTAAAGGAGGCAATCCAGATGAGATGACAAGAGCTGTGTGGGATGAGAAATATTCTGTCCAGAGGAACCACATCTGGAATTCTCACTTGTTCATAATTTCTGAACCACACTGAATGGCAGGGTCTTTTCACGGGACACAGGGTGAATGTAGTCTCCATAGGAGAAGAAGAATCCAACCACGTGAGGTGACTAGCACCCCACTCCTCTTCTGGTACTTTGTGGTCACACAGTTGGTCTGCATGGCAGGGAGGTGAGGCTATGGCACTGGAAGGAGGACTAGGCAGGGGAATGTGAGAGGTGTATGCGCTGCTTCCGGGTCCCTCCATACACACTGCCTGGCGTGTTTCTTCCTGTGTGGTTCCCTCTGCTAGCCCTTTGGGATGACTCGGCAGAGTGAATGGGAACAGAAGAAAAAGTCAATTACGAAGTGGTTCTGCAACATCAAAGAGAATCATCCTTGTTCAAATAGCAAACCCAGCCCAATGGAGACATCATTCACACTTAAAGGAACATGCTTCCTCCAATGCCACACCTTCGTTGTGCACGGTCAGGTCTTTAAACTCTACATCTGATGATAATTTACCCCTCAGCTCCAGGGGCAAAAACTATCCCAGAATTCCCAAGGGTGGCATCCTAGGTGTTGATGCACCCTTGCTCTCTGGCATAGATAAACAACTACAGGAAGCCCAGTTAATTAACACCATGCACATGTGAGTCTTGGGGTTTTGGTGGCGGCAAACACCTTTAATCCCAGCACTCTGGAGGCAGAGGCAGGCTGATTCTGTGAGTTCGAAGCCAGCCTGGTCTACAGAGAGAGTCCCAGTGCAGACTCCATAAAGCTACAGAGCAAATCTGTCTTGCAAAAACAAGCAAACAAACAAAACAATCTAAAGGAAAAGGAAAGAAAATGGGAACATATTTCTGATCCATCAGTCTTTAAAAAAACAAACTGTAGGGCAGGGCGGGGGAATCTCATGGTGGGATAATTATCTCATTTCAGCACTTTTAGAGCTTAAGGACAGGTCTGAGTTTGGAAGCTACTTCTTCCTATTTATAGGGTAGATTTCCTCCTAGAGATATTCACGGCTGTGTGACCAACCCCAGATGACTATCTCATGAAAGCACACACGATACCGGCTTCAAATGTATCATCTTAATTATTTTCCTTGCCTCTGGGTTTGGAGAAAGGCTTGCTGACTTTCCTGCAGTGTTTACTCCTGTTACCTCAGCACTTTGCAAAGCATTTAAAGCCTGTAGCTCTATTGCCCAAAGTCTATGTTATTTTCTTATGTGTATTCAAATCTGGGCTACTTAGCTGTGAACCCTTCCTCAGGGAAGCTTTCCAACAGATACACTGAGGTTTTGATGTCTCCGAGGACCTTTCATATAGGAATCACCCCTTTCCTACTCCATATAATTTTGGTGGTGCTGTCAATAATGGGATTAAGTCCCACCCACAATAATAGCTACATGATCAAGAATGTCTGATCATGAGTTAGTGTGAAGGAATGTCTACTAATTCTAGAGAGGAATGTCTTCATTCCCATGAAATCAATATTGAGCAAAACGGGGCTGAGAAATTTGAGGAGAAAAACTAAATGTGCATGTATGCATTATGTTACTGTAGGTGGGTATATGCCATGGATCACACGTGGAAGTCAGAGGACCACTGCCTGGGGTTTTAATCATTGCCTTTTGTCTTCCTTAAAACAGGTATCTTTTTAGTTTTATCCACAGGTACGTTAGGCTAGCCAGTCTGTCTCTGCCTCTAATCTCTCGGTGGGGGTGTTGGGATCACAGGGCCTTAACCTACGTGGGTTCTGGGGATTCGATTCGAACTCAGGTCCTCAGGCTTGCACAGCAAGTGTTTTTGTCCACTTACTTATCTCCCCAGGCCCAGAAGAAAATTCTTTTTAATTATTAATTTTTAGTTCATGTGCATTGGTGTTTTGCCTGCATCAGGGTGTCAGATTCTCTGGAACTGGAGTTGTGAGCTGACAGGCAGTTGTGAACTGCCATGTGGGTACTGGGAATTGGATCTGGATCCTCTGGAAGAGCAGTCAGTGCTCTTAACCACCGAGCCATCTCTCCAGCCCACAAACATTTTTTTAATTGATAATTTTCTACACAAGTAACATTACTCAGATTTTGCAATCATATTCACCACTCCTTCCCCGTCTCTCCTGGTTTTTTGAGACAGAGTTTCTCTGTGTAACAGCCTCTGCCTCCCAAGTGCTGGAATTAAAGGTGTGTGCCACCACTGCCCGCATGGTCACCTCTCATTATTCTCTCTTATCCCTTCTCATTCCCGTGGACTCTCTTCTTCCTTACTAACTGCCTTTTCGGTCATTTGTTTTTCGGGCACAGTTGTGTTTGTGCAGATACTCATGGTTTCTGTATGTTCATGATCACAAAGGCTGGACCATTCCCAGAAAACAGTGCTTCACAGGCCTTCCTTCTCATCCACCAGCTCTGAAAACCTTCCCAACTCTTCTTGCAAGATCTCCCCCAAAGGGAGTGAAATCAATGTCATATTTAGGGCTTAGCACCCACTAATCATTTATTTTCAACATTCAGAGACTAATTGTGAGTCTCTGTACTATTCACCCTGTACAAAAAGGAGTTTCTCTGATCCAGGCTGAGAGCTGCATTAGTCTCTCAGTACAAACTTAAATATTCAGAAGGTGGTTTGCCTATAATGTCCACTCAGCAAAGCACCAGTAGTACATTCTCCTCCTGACCCTTGACCTTCACAGCTGCAGTGGTTTAAAAGAAAATGGCTCTCAAAGGGAGTAGCACTATTAGGAGGTATGGCCTTTTTTGGAGGAAGTGTATCACTGTGGATGTGGGCTTTGAGGTCTCATATATGCTCAAGATACTGGCCAGTGTCTCAGACCACTTCCTGTTGTTTGCAAGATGTAGGACTCTCAGCTACTTCTCCAGCACCATGTCTGCCTGCACACTGCCATGCCTTACCATGATGAGGAAGGACTAAATCTCTGAACTGCAAGTGAGCCACCCCAACTAAATATTTTCCTTTATAAGAGTTGCCGTAGACACGGTGTCTCTTTACAGCAATAGAAACCCTAAGACAACAGCCATAGACTTTAGATAAGGTTTACAGTATGAGGCATATATTCCCTCTTGTACTTGGACTCAATCTAATTGAGAAGTGCTTGGTTAGCCCATAACCAGCTTTGTCGGTAGATTGTTATTACAGGACAGAGTCTGTAGCTGGGAACAGCTGTTGATATCCTTTCTCCCTACATTTTAGTATCATAAGCACGAGCATGCAGGGAAGGAGCTGTCATCTCAGTTTAGACTGATTTCTTGTGTCTTGTAGCCAACATGTATGGTGTCTTCAGCAATAGGGTGATTGCACCCAATTCTGGTGGACAACACATTACGGCTTTGGGAGCTCCCCAGAAATACACTATTAATGACAACTGTTCATCAGCTGCATCCATACAGGCCTGAAGACTTGTTTTTAATAGACAACATTCACTTCTAAATGAGCTCATTACTTATACCGGGAGTTCACATTTATGTCTTATGAACTTGCTGGATTACAGGACTTTAAAGGAGTCAGTAGATTTTTCTCACCAATATCAGTGGGTACATGGTTCTTTTTTTTCTTAGGAACAGGAATACTAAGTACACCTCCTTTGCACCAGTCTAATGCTTTTCATCCAGTTGAGTCTTTGCATAGATAATTTACACTACTGTGGATCGTAAGCTAAATGGAGGTGAACAATGTTTCCTAGGTCACATAAAGACGCGCTCTTTCTTAAACAGTGGCATTGTCTATGACCTTGAGGGACTCCCAGTGGTACCAATTAAAAAAAAAAACTAGGCTCTCTCTGTTCAACCCAACTGTTTTGAGATCTCATTATAAAAGTCTCTATTAATCTTGCATTTTCTTATTCATTGGAAAATGAACTGGTAAGGCCAATTTCAATTATATCAGGGCCTTGGACACGCTGCCTCATGAATTCTTCATGGTTTCTAATAACACAAACCACTGTTTGTGCCCTAAAAACACTGTTTGTGCCCTACAGTACCTAAGCTTAAGATTTCCAAACCCACTGGGGTCCACAGTACCAAAACTAGCTAGGAGTCCACAGGTCAGAATTACCCAACTACCTATTTTTATATAATTTTAACAGAGCACAGCTGTATTATTATTGATGTATTATCTATGAGTCTTTTATATGTCAGAGTCAATAATACTATCTAGTCCTTTACAGAAAGGTTGTCAATGTCTGCTCTAGATTAGAGTATTATAATTATTTCCTTATCTTGGGATCAACAAAAAATGGGATTCATAAGACACCATGAGAAATGAATGAGTACATGAATAAACATTTGAGGCATTGTGTGTTGGAGCATTCTGGGTAGGATATGACACAGCGCTCCTGGGATACCCTTGTCTGGCAGTTCCATCTTTTAGGAGCAGGAGAATAAGACATGACCCAAATCATGGTCTAAAGATTTGAATTTAAATTTTCATGTGGATTTCAATTCTGCCAAGGATGGAATCACTTCTCTTGGCTGTGGGTGGTGGGTCCTACAGCATCTAGACTCCTGTGCATGTCCCTGTTGTGTGTCAGTTAATATGTGGCTCTAAAGTAGATCGAAAGGGACATGAAGATGCTCCCTTAGTGGTCTGAAGCGAATTACAAGCATGGCATGAGGTGTTTAGTCTTTGAATCTGAGGCAAGAATCTCCAACAGTTATGGCGGCCACTTGTCCTTTCCTGGAAGAACGAATGATGTAATGAAGGACTCACTCCTTTCCCAGGACCATCACACTACCTGGGGTGCACAATTCCTCCCTACTCATCCAATAACATCAGTAAACCCCAAATACCCTCCACATTTTGAAGTTTTACCAAAACATTCTTCTTCTTTCTCATTTTATTATGGTGTGTATTTATTGCGGAAGCTATGGCAGAAACGACATCTCCTTTTTATGTTGTCGGGGACAGAAAAGTGGGTCAAGAACCATTTGCACAGCAGAAAGAATGAAACGGCAAGTTTATTTGAGAGTATAAAAATTAAAAAACAACCAAAAAGCAATCACATAAAACCTTCCAGTTTACATTAATTTTGAATATTACACACTATTTATTAACAACTTAGTTGCATTTCAAAAACATTGTCAATTCCAAGGAAGAGGCAGTTAAGTCAGGCAGAGTTTCCAATCACAGTGAGTCTAGTGTAGTGTTGAAATAAAGCGCTGATCTCACCGGACAGGACACAGTGGAGACCATTTTCCTGGCTGGTGTAGAATTAGGCAATATAGTACTTAAAAAATCCCGGCTGGAATGAATTAAAAAAATATTGCTAACCACTTACTTGGTATCTTGAGAAAAAAAGTGTGTGGGGGAGGGGAGAAAACCTCAAGTCCCAGAGCTTTGCTATCTTATTTATTATTACTATTTATTATTTTTTTTAAAAAACCAACTAAAAACCAAATATATAGTAAAAATGTTCCAGTGTTTTTTTGGAAAACAAAACAAAACAAAAAAGCCATTAACAGGCTTCCCTTATCTACTAAAGCCATTTGTTTTTCCTAAAATGCCTTGAAGCAGAAAGCTCATGAGATTAGCTCACTGCACAATTAATTAAAATTAGAATCCTTTCTTCCAACTTTCAGAGCACCAAAAAGAAGCAGGGACCCATCAAAGGGAGGAGGGAGCAAAGCTGACTCATTGGGATGAGATTCACAGCCAGAAAAGCTCCGTCTGCCACCCAGGTTCTTTCTTCATTGGGTCTCTCTCTCTCTCTCTCTCTCTCTC
>LOEQ01002739.1:130881-149352 GCA_001685075.1 Bramus lutescens
GGGCGGGCACTACTCAGGATGCACCTTCCTTCAGAGCATTTATTTCATCCTGAGCAAAACCAATGAAGACTCCCCAGATGAGAATGGCAAGGGAGTCCACCCACTGTCCACGGTGCTCCAACAGAGACTGAGGCAAGCTGAGGGTAGAGAATGCTAACAGTGCGTGTGTGCGTGTGAGAGAACGGTGGTTCAGAGAGGCTGGGGCTCTCTCACTGGCATGAGTAGTCCTTCGAAGTCAGTTAAGGGAGCAAGTCTGCCTTCTACTTGCTCCTTAATTGGAAGCAGAGGCACAAGTGAGGCACGCTGTCAGTCACTAATTGTACCCTTGCCGATTTGGGCCCACTCTTTCTGGGATTCTCTTTGATTTCCTGGATTGTTCAGAGACAGCTATCTGCTTGCACATCTGTCCAGAGCAAGCTACTTTCCTGTGTTGGCTGCAGCAGGGCAGAGGTGTCTTCACACAAGGTCTGTTCATTCATTCTCTCTGTCCTCCTGCCTCCCCCCGAAAACCCAGCCCACGTCTCCAAATGGCCTAGATCCCACTTCTGCTTCTGAGTTCCCAGCACAGCCTGGGCTGTCCAACATTCAGCTTCCCTGCCTTGATCACGGTGACTGTGAGGCTCAGGGCACTGGATGTAGGGACAGGTGTATTTAGTTGAACAGAGGCAGGGTGCCCAGAGGTTAGTCCAGGTCTGTGAGTTTTGGGGACAGGGTTACCATTCTGTCCTGTTTGCCAGGAACTATATGGATGATTTAGGGCGAAACTTGCCTGTAAACTGGGTTTCAAAGCCTGCAGCCACCAGAGTTGATATGAACATTAAGACTATTATTATTACTTTCAATTGATCTGAGTGAATTCCTAAGAGCCCGCATCTAGGAGTGCTTGCAGCTTGGAGGTGGCCCATCTCCAGCACCCCTACCACATGTTCTCTCAGGGCCACTAGCCTCGAGGAGCTGTCTCGGCCACTGTGAACCAAGGGCACCCCTCACTCACCCTGACTTTCCTGTTTAAAACAAACATCCTAAGGCCTCATTGCCTCTGGATCCTATTCTAAGTACATGTCCTGTCCCAGTTTAGATGCGGCTTGAAAAAGCTTAATCTAAAGGGCAGACCAGCAAATGACTGAATCAAAAGGGAGCCATGAAAACTCCACTGAACCATTACCATGGCAACTCAAATTGCTAAAATTAACCAAAAGGGGAGAGGGGTTATGGGAATGCTGGGGCTGCAGAATGTTAGGCCACAACCAGAGCTATCTGGGCCCCCAGCAAGAGGGACGCTGGCGGGGAGTGGGAGAGGGGGGCGCTACCAAGATGGCTCAAGAGGCTGCTGAAGGGGACCTGAGAATTGGGAGAATGAGCTCTAACACCATCCTCACAACGAGACGGAGGGCCAGGCAGAGGAGGAGGGGGAAAAGGGACAGAGAAGGAGTCCCAGGACTGAAGGCAGACAGGCCGCTATCTTCATGGGATTTCAGTCATTCTTGTGGTTAAAAGTTTCCAGTATTACCCTCCCCCGATATGTGCCTACAACTGGAAAAATGGATACAGGTCTTCCCTGAAAACCAGGAACTCCATATAAACTGCCAATGGGTATCCTACCCTTAAATTCTTTTTAAATTTCTTTCTTTTTTATGGTGTGTGCGTATGCATACATAAATGTGTGTGTGCACTTGAGTGTGCGTGTGAGCATGTGTGTGTAGATGCACATGTGTGCGTCTAGAGGCTGGAGGACACCCGGGACTATTCCTCAGCTCGGCCCATCTTGTATTTCTGAGATGGTTTTTCATTGGCCTGAGCTTTAGTCGGCTAGGCTGGCTGGTGAATGAGCCCCGGAATCCCTGTCTCTGCCCCGCAGCACTGATACTGCAAGCATACACTACAACCTCCAGCTTTTTAAATATGGATTCTGGGGATCAAATTCAGGTCCTCACGCTTGCACAGCAAGCACTTTGCCAACTGAGGCACCACCCCAAAGTCCCCCTTTCTCATCAATTTCTAACCTGCTCACCCCAAGGCCATTCCTGAGGACGGTGAAAGCCTGAGGCGGCCTGCGAAGACTCTGCGACCCTGGATCTAGTCAGCTGTGCAGAGGAATGGACTATAGACAACCAAGGGAGAGAGCTGGCTAATGGCCTTTCAGTCAAGAATTGGGCCCAGGGCAGTTACAGAACTGGCTGGAGGGTTAGGCATTTAATTGGCTATTTAAGGTAGAAGAGGAGTTTTCTTTCTTGCTTGCTTTTTTTTTTTTTTTAATGGGAATTCAGATTGCTTCCACGACTTCATGATGAGAATAATTGGGAGCCAGGGCCTGGGTGGCCTTTTCAGAACTCTGTTCAATTATGTAATCACTTAAAAAAGCATCAAGCAGGAGTCCCTTTCCACTGCTGCCACTGAAGGCTGGCCACAAAATGGCCTTGAACAAAGTCAGAGCAAACACCAGTGAGAGGCAGCCCAGGAGATGTGCAGCCGTGAAGTGAACTGATTCACCAGAGTCAAAGGCGAGAACTCGGAGGGAGGAGCCCCTCTTGGGAGCAAGGTGGAGCTCCAGCAATCCTGGGATTCCTCCTCTCAAGACAATCTCAGCTGCTCCTGCAAGCAACTTAAAATGAATATCTGTGCCTCCCAGAACTTGCTGAGCAAGGGCTGCGCAGAATTACTATTTCTATTGCTTGCTGTATCTATTTACCTGGACTGTTTGTTGGAAGCTGTAAAATTAAATGCTTAGCAGACATTCTTGAAACGCAATGGTCAGTTGGTTTCTGGGCCAGTAATAAGGCTTGCTGAGTTACAATGCAATGGTTTATTGAGCCCCCTGTGACAGCAGCCAGGGCAGAATATGCTCACCCCAGCAGGATTCAGGAGCAGGGGACTTTGATCAGTTGGAGAATATGGCATAATAACCCACAGATAATATGCAAGGGAAAGGCTCACCCTATAAACTGGGGAGAGAAAAATCTATGTCAGGCTATGTCAATGCAAATAATCTGTCATTAGTGGGTGCTGAGAGAACAAATATCCTCCAGTTCCAACAATGATCCTCCAAGGGCACCGCCAGTCTCTGCAGATGGAGGCTTTGGGGGCAAACTGGGTGAGGGCTTTCATTTATGTTCAACCCAGGGCAACATCTTCCTTATACTCCTTCCAAGTGACCACTGTTGGCTGCCTGGCACCACATAAACTCCTTAGCTTGTCCCCCCCCACTTCCTGTCTTGTCCTTCTCTACACTGTCTCCACATTTTTCACACCCTATCTAGAAAGTTCTTTTCCAGAAGAAAATAAGCTCATGGCACAGTCCCTGTTTTATGGCCGGAGAGCCAATGGCTGTACGACACAGTGGTCAAGAGAGTGCGCTAAGAGTTCACCTTTTAGTATTCTACAATCTGAATTTTGGGGCATATGGCTTCTAGCACCCCAGGATCTAGCCATGGCTGGTCAAAGTCTTGCCTAAGGCTGCTTCTTCTTCTTGTTTTGGTTTGTTTGTTTGTTCCTGTCCTGGAACTCGCTTTGTAGACCAGGGTGGCCTTGAACTCACTGAGATCTGCCTGCCTCTGTCCTCCAAGCACTGGGATTAAAGGTGTGTGTCATCTTTATGAAGTTCTATTGATACACCACCATACCCATTCATTTGTGAATATTGCCTCTGGCTGCTTTGGCGCTCCCTTGGCAAAGTAGCATAGTCATAATGGCGACTTTAAGACTCACAAAACCATGAATATGATTGTACCACTTACGAGCTAATTCTGAAAAGTCAGTCAGGCATGCAGAACATAGCAATCATGAATAACTACCAGTGTAAAGAAACAGAGACATCAAGAAACCAATCAAGAGATCAAGGAGAGATCAAACGCATCTCTTCCACAGGCTTTTGCCCACCCCACCCTGTTTTGAGACAGAGTCCATCTATGTAGCCAAGGCTGGCCTTAAACTTCTAATTCTTTTGCCTTTGACCCCAGGGCACTGGGATTACAGATACACACCATGATGCCTGGGTGGCTCTTGCTTCTTTTGTTGTCTCAGAAGCAAGCTACTAAAATGCTCCTACATTTGCAGGAAATAGCAAACCTGGTCTCAATATCAGCTAGGAAGCCTTAAATTAGTACATCTGTCTGCTCTTGCCGCCATGGTCTCCCAGGGTGCCTGAGCAAGCCTGTCTTCTCCTTGGTTGTCTCATATTTATGTTTCTGAGACGAAGGCTTGGAGGAGCGGTGGGGTATTTTGATGTTCTCTAAGACAAGGCGCTCCAGGCTTTAGTTCAACACTAGGGGTTTCCTGGGCAGCAGGTCACAGAACCTGACTGTTCTGTAAAGGATGAATAACTACAGGGTATGGGGCTATGAAGGACTCAGTCTTATCTGCTTGATTCTTTAAGGAGGAAATAAGGATGAAGTTTCCCTGGTGCCGCATTAGAATCCATGTATCCCTGCTGAAAGCCCTCCAGACAACCAAGACAGCCTGGAGTTCAAGGCACACGCCTGAAACACTAACACACGGCATAAAAAAGCAAGTGAAAAATCAAAGCCTTTCTGTTGCTGACTGGCTGCACAGCTGGTCTTCGCAGGAGGGACACAGATCCACAAGGATCAAGGTGATAGACAGGAGGGTGAACTGTGTGGAGGGCCAACAGAGCCCATTTCTTCACTCATTAAACATTTACCAAGCACAATCAGAAGTCAAAAGATGCTCAGTCACTGCTACAGAGGCTGAGTCATGACAGGACGGACAAGGGACACTGGGGACCTCAGAACTACCCTGGCTAGTAATTTTATTATTTTTTTTGAAAAGGCCATGTGCGCACATTTCAAAGCTGAAAAGGCAGGAAAGGCCATGAAGGGACAGGGAAGCTGCCCCTCGCACGTGCCGTTCAGCCTCTTCCTTCCTCTACGGCAACCATTAGCTCCTGCATCTGCTTTGCTCGGTTTCTTTTCTAGTGTAGCCTACCGTACATAGTCCAGATATCAGGAGATACCTGTAATTTTAAAACACTCTACTTAGGAAAGCACAGCAACACTGATTTTAGAGATAGTGTCTTGTCTCTGTAGCACAGGCTGACCTGGAACTCATTCCCCCAGTAGTTACTACTTATCTTGCGGGAAAGCCTTTAATATGCAAATATCCTGATTTTGATTCAGCTTCCCCGCCTAATTTCAGCATTCATCAAGGATCTTATGTGCAGTTATTACTGTGTTGTTCCCATGGTGATACTGTTTTCAATTTCCTTCATTCATCTGCTTCTGGTTTTCATTCACTGGAAAATTTCAAGGTATCTGCCCCTTCTCTTATTTATTTATTTATTTCCCCACTTGTTATTTGGGAAGACAATAAAAGCATGTTAGCTATGTCAGCATCAGATGGTCTCGTATATGTTTATTCTTGTCTACGAGCAACAGTCCAGTATTCTGTGAGCCACATCCCCAACGCCATGTTCTGCCTTTGTCCCCACCAAATTCAGCTGTGACTGGCCATCAGTGTGACAGTATTAAAAGGCAGGAGCTTTAAGAGGCAAATAGGTCACAAGGGCTCTTCTGTGAGTGTGAGTAAGGCTCTTGAAAAAGTTGTTTTACACTGTTTGATGGGCATGCCCTAGTGCCAAGTAAACGCACACCATTCCTCAGTTCTAGAGGACAAAGGGATGCACTGCCATCTTGAAAGCAAGGATCAGTTGTCATTGAACATACAACCTATGGCCCCTTGTTCTTAGACCTCCAGCCTCCAGCATGAAACAGGACAAGACATTATTTATTCTATTGCACAGTTGTTCCAACTTTGTCCACAGGGAATGTATTCAGATCAACTCACATAAACCTTTTACTACCCTATCCCCCAAATCCATGTTTTAGTGTTTTTGTTCATTTTGTGACTATCTTGCTTCTAGAAGATGCTTCATATTCAGTTTGCACATCCTAGCCCCAGGCCTAGAGTCAGTATAATAGCTCCACAGTGGGGGTGTCTTTTGTAAAGATATGTCATTGTTCATCGAAACAGAACCTCCCATCAACAACGAGCCAGGGAGGCGCTGACACCTTCATTCCAGCACCTCACAATAAGCTGAATTCTGTCAGAGGCTGTGCGAGGGATTGGTGGTAGATTCTCTTCCCAGACAGGCCTGTAAATGAGACAAATCCCTGCCCGTGGTGGAACCCTGGGCTTTAAGACCCTGAACCAGAAGTAAAATCAAAGCATGTTGAGAAGCCTGGGAATGAGGCTGGTCTCACCATTATAGGACTGTCTGGGTATGTCTTTATCTAAGTCCCCTGAGAGAGGGTAGTGCTCTCAGCCTTGTATATCCTTTTCAGCTCAGTCTACTTGTCAACCCCCAGGACTCAGCCAGTGAACCACATTTTCTCTGGCAGTCTCACTGACATTTCCCCAAGTGCTCTATTTAGAAATAAGCATCTTGTGCGCCAGCCTCCACTTCCAGGCCCCTATACATGTCAAGGCACAGTCTGCTCTCCTTGTGGAGTTACTGATGCAATGCAGCCAGCTTCCTGTCGAGAAGACTTTGAACTTCTCAAGGGTTGGATTCTCATCTCAGTATTGGTTATAACCAGTCTCTCACTTCTAAGCACTAAGCCCAGCTTTACATCTATATATTAGGAACACTATAATATCTGCAAAGCCAATTCATAATAATAAGCCTTAAATTATGGGTTTATGATCAACTAGCAGCCCTGACTCTTACCACACACAGCACCAGCTATTATAAGCACTATTAGCACCACTCAAGATTTTGTGAATGAATGTTCTTCTCTCTAATAAGGATTTAATTTTCTGGACTCCCGATGAGCTTTCTTTCCCATTTAAGAATCTCCAAGTCAGAGCAAATGAGGAATTTCTCCTGACCAAAAGTCAAGGGTCTCTAGCTTAATTCTGTTGTTTTCATACGCCAACTATGCCTTCTGGTGATACGCTTACCCAGCACAACAGGGAAACATTGCCGTTCACACCAACATAAGCTCTATGCTGAAGGGCCAGGGCAAGATTCTCGCAGTCAGGGGAATAAACAAGAGCATGCCAATTGTTATGCACGTGCATGTCTGGAGTTTGTGAGCCACTGTTCATCCCAGCAAGGCCCCTCCTGCAATAGTATCTATGTCCACCTAATTGCACTAATTGAACACATACATGCAAGAGATTGCAGTAGACTCTGCTAATTCATTTTTCATGGGCTTCAGAGGAGGAAAACACATTGTCGGTCATGATTAGATGTCCCTAGTGACCTCAACAGGACACACCTAACCCCAACTGTTCTGAAGCATTGTGTCTGAAGACAGAGAAACAAGCTGTCACCTTTGTTGATCTAAAATGATTCCAGTAGAGTACAAGGAGACACTGCAATCCTTCCTGCTTCCTTTGGTTTAGAATAACTTTTCATTCTGAGGTCCCATGCCCCCCTTCCACACCCTTAGCAAAGAGTTTTACTGTGTAGTCCTGGCTGTCCTGGAACTCACTACATAGACCAGACTGAACTCGAACTCACAGAGTTTGCCTGACTGTGCTGGGATTAAAGGTGGGTGCTACCACTGACCAGCTCCCCATTTTGACTCTTAATGCAAAGATTTGGTGGTTTGTGTCATTCCCACCATTGTTGCTTCTGCTTGTGCAGCAAAGATACCATGTCAGGTGCCACAGGCTCTGTTGATAAAGGGCTTGCTTGCTACTCAAGCCTGGGGACCATGAATTTGAGTCCTGGCCCCAGTAAAAAGCTGGGTGCAGTGGTACACTGTCTCAGCTGGGGAAACAGACAAGTAGATCTCAGTGGCTCAATGGCTAGCCAGCTTAGCCTTCCTGGAACATTCCAGGTGCCAGACTCTCAAAAAAACAAGGTGAAAATTGGCAAGATGGTTCAGTAGTATAAGCATCTTTGCCAAGTCTGCGGACTGGGTTAGATTCCTGGGACCCACATGATGGATGGAGAGACCCAAGTACCCCCAAATGTACTCTGACCTCCACTCTTACACCTGTGGGTCCACCACATATATACACAAAATAAAATTTAAAAAATGTAGAAAATAAAATTTATTAAAAACCCAAAACGTCAAAGTGGACAGCACTTGAGGCTCACACCTGAGACTGACCTCTGCCCTTTCCCCTATACTTGTGGGTGCATGTGCACCCAGCCACACACCTGTACATACAAGCACCGCACCCCAACACCAAGTAGTGTGAATAGCCCCTCATCTCGTTTAACATTACGTACGGGCTGGAACAATTTTAGGGTTAATCTTATGCAGCCCATGACTTCCCACTCTTCAGTGATCACTTTTCATCAAGCAGAGAGGGGAAGGAGGAGTCGATGGAGCAGAATGCTGGAGTTCGGGCTGGTGACCATGGAATGTGGCGATGCACTGCCAAAGGCAAGGATGCTAAAGAAAAGATCAGGGCTCTGTTGCCTTAATTTACCCTGAATCCATGAATTTTGTAAGAATCAAGAATAAGGCAAATCCCAAGCGAACAGAATATTGACCTTGAGTCCTGGTAGAGCTTAGGAAACATCTATTTTAGATTTAGAAAATTCTGGTCATTTATGAGTGAAGGGGGGACAGAGGTGGGGAGCTCAGAGGAAAGGCACTGCTATGCATGAGGGCTGGGGTCACAAGAACAAAGGTCAACCTGGAGCCTTTATCCCCTGGGGGACTTCTGTAGAGTGCTGATAGGCTAAGCAAGGAGGAGAATGCCCCAAATAACTGAACCAATTCCCTGGGAAACTGTTGAAAAGGTCAGAACTGGGGGGTGAGGGTAGGGGGTGGGAACAACAGATGGACAGACACAAAACACCCTCTAAGGACAACAAAGAACGTCAACACGGCAAGGTTGGGAGACACAGGGGTCCAAGAGAGAGACAACAGGGGGTGCATGGCTGCTGGCTGGCTTGTATCTGCAAGGAGAAGAGCGCTTGCTTCTCTGCACCTCAGTACCCGTTTTGCTGCCCCCTGCACAGCATTAGAGTTGGTTCAGACCTGATCAACTGTGACAGCAGGTTTATGGTGGGGAGACTCACAGGGCATTCTGTATAGGCCGTCTGATTTCCCTCTGACGTGCTTGCTCACTGTAAACCACTTCTGTCTCACTTCAGTAGGTTTGCTCATCAATACACTCAGCTCCCAAATTGCTTTAATTACAGAACAAGGAAATTGCTTCACTTGGCGAAAGGTTCTTCCCCGTTCTGCTAATGGCAGTCTGGTAGCGTGCCTGTGATGAGATTTTATTTTCATTTTTTTAAGACTGAAATTGTCAAGCTTAATGAGAACTGGAGAAAGGCTGTGCAGCCGGTACCCACTGAACCCAGGCTGAGCCCTTGGGTGAACTGAGATTGCCATCAGAACTCACACACCGTTTTAGAATGTGGCCACTGACTTCAAAGAAAGGAGGTCAAAGCAGAGCAGTCTCTTTGGGGCAAGACCCTCAGAAATGGAACCTCCAAACAAGACCCAAGACACAATCCACACTGCTCTCATTCGTTTCTATGAGGCTTCTAGAAAGTTCTTTGTACCTATCCAAATATCACTTCATATGCAGCCAGGGGGCATTTCTTGAGACTTCTAACACTCAAATTTTGGTTCTTAGGCCATGGAGCAAGGCTGAAGACAACCTCCGTTGGGACATTCTCTTGCCTGGGTGCACAGCCTGTATCCTGAAGCAGGCCTAGACGGTGCCCAGCCTTCACCACAGCGACTGGAGTCTTTCCCATTCACTAGCTTTGCCATCCTGGAAAGTTACTTGAACTCCCGAGCCTTGGTTTCCTGTAAAATGCTGATTAGTGGCACCTGCCTCTGGAAATATTGTTAGGAACAGCACGGCGGCCAGCAAGCAGTGTAGTCTTCAATAGATACCAGTGGTTCAGTAGCTGTGACAGTCAGCGCCATCCTCACCACCACCTCTGCTGCGATTCTTCACGACTCCTTCTCAGGGTCTGTCTGCAGTAAAAGTCCAACTTTTGGGGAGAAGGGCGGTGTAAACGCCATGTGCTCTGTCATCCACAGTGGGACTGAAATGGGTTCCTTCTCTCTCTCAACTTGGATAAACAGGGTAGTGAATGAGCAGTCTTAGGACTGAAACAACCTGGGGCCAAATCTCCCCCTGCCACTCAGTGGGGGAATAACTGAGCAGGATTTGCATGGAGGATGGTACAGCACCACATCAGTGGTGAACTCACAAACCAGCCTGTAGAAGCCACTCCATCACAGGAAGATGGAGCTCCTCCATATTCTATAACACAGAAAAGAAAGCCCTAAACAAATATCCAATAAAGGAGAGGTCTTTAATATCAGCGTGAACTGAAACCAAGGGGTATCTCCAGAAATGCTTAGCTGATCATGTTACAAAAATCTGTTTCATGATATTATTGTTCAGCCCACACCCTGGACAGCCATGTGTGACACACCAATGGCTCAAAAAAAAAAAGAAAGAAAGAAAGAAAGAAAGAAAGAAAGAAAGAAAGAAAAGAAAGCCACACAATTAAGAAAAGAAGAACGGCACACGTAACTTTACATTACATTTTGGGGAATATTTGTTGGGGCCGACTTTGCTAACAGTTTGAAGAGACTATAACACAACACTGCCAGCTTAAAGTTTAATTACACACAATTGCTTGCTGTGAGTTCCTTTCCCTAACGGTCTCATGCATATTCATCATTGTAATTATGGTAGTGAAAAAACCCACAACTAATTATTCCATGTTCCCCATCTTTCACATGCCTAGGATTTTTGCATAATTACTGTTGAAATTAATTGCAAGTTAGTTGATTTTATACTTTGTCCTTTTAAAACCTAATTGAAAATTAATTTAAAAAATAGGAGAGAGGGATCACCAGCCGCCTACCTTCAGCCATTGTCAGATCTGGCCTCTTAGATGTTATGATGTGATGTAACGACTCTAGGCTGAATGGAGGGTTTCTCCTGTCAAGCTATAACAGAAAATCAGTCACCTCAGCACCTCTGAAGCTACATTTATGGATCAGCAGTGAAGACATGATGGAGGGGAAGCCTGCTGGTGGCCTCTGGTTCTGTGTTTATCATATGATGACTAGGTAAGTCCATTTCTGGCCTCACAAGAAAACCAGTATGTGGTTTCACTATCGCTCCACTTTTACCCTCAAATATTTCTATTTCCCATTTCCAAGGTCTAACTACAAGTTGGCACTTAGGAAATATCACCTATATACTCAGTCAAAAGAATTAAAAATAGTTCTTTCTCCCAGTTCTGTCATGGAACTCTGTTCTCACAATTTCTTTATTTGAGTTACTTTTGTTCATTTGTAAAGGAACAAGGGGACACATCTACTGAGTCTATCTTCTTCTTTGTTTAATTTTACTTTAATTAAAAAAATCTTTTAAAAGTTATTATGGTGTGGGAGGTCCTTCTGTCTATGTGTTGCTTTTAGTGGTTAATAAATAAAGAAACTGCTTTGCGCCTATAGCAAGGCAGAACTTAGGTAGGCAGAGAAGGCTGGGATGAACCCTGGGAGGAAGAACGGTGGAGTTGGAGAGAAGCCATGGAGCTGCCAGAGTCAGACATGCAGAAACTTCAGTCAGTAATCCACAGCCACGTGGTGATACACAGATTAATGGAGATGGGTTAAATTAAGATGTAAGAGTTAGCCAATAAGAAGCTAGAGCTAATGGGTCAAATAGTGTTTTAAATAATATAGTTTCTGTGTGATTATTTTGGGTCTAAGCTAGCCAGGCAGCTGGGAACCAACAAGTGACCCTTCTTACTGCATTATTATTTTTTTGAATACATGTGTATGAATGTGCACCTGCATATGGCTGCTCCAGGAAAGCAGAGAGGGCTTTGGATCCCTGGTCTTGGAGTTACAGGTGGTTGTGTGGTGCTACATGGGTGCTGGGCCCTCTGCAAGGGAAGTAAGTGCTCTTAACCACTGAGCCATCTCTTCAGCACCACAGCTGGACAGAGGGATAGGCACGGTGGGAGAGAATTTGAAAAGTCTTTCAAATCCACAGTTAGTGGCTGAGCAGGCATGTACCAAATGGTCTCTTCCCATGACACGGTGATCCCTTCCCATTATCCTGCTGTGACATGATTGTGCCAGTCAGATGTTATCTCCTGCCAGCCACACAGTCTCTTGGTGACACACTCTTCTTAATCCTCAGTCCTGAGAGCTGCTTGTTATGGACTAAGTGTTTGAACCATCCCCAGATTCACATGCCAAGGCTCTGGTGCTAATGTAGCAGGGCTTTGGGGAGGTGATATAGTTTAGATGGAGTTAGAAGCTGCAAACCCTCATAGTGGGATTAGTATTCTTAGAAGAACCATTGAAGAGCTTAATCCAGCTCTACCCAGTGAAGAAACAGAGAAAAGGTGGCCGTGTACAAAGCAACTAAATTTTCACCAGGGACCAAACTGGCAGACACCTTGATCTTGAACTTCCAGCTTCTAGATCTATGAGAAATGAACTCCCTATGCACAAGCCACTCAGCCTGTGCTATGTGGTAAGTCCTTGGGAACAGACTAAGGTGGCTTTTGGCAGCTTTGCCAAATGACCTTGATTATCACCTCCTACAGCTTGGACTGATTCAGGGTCAATCTATGAGAGGGAAAAGGAAAACTTGGAAACCAAGTCAAAATGGAGAAGACACCCATGGCACAGGGCACACACAAAACTGGAGGAGCTACGGTGAAAAAGTTAAGTCAGCATACACTAGGCATCTGCTGCAAAGCAGCTGGAATGAGCCAGAGTGTGGCCATAGAGTAGGAACCAAAGCATCTGCCAGCCAAGCAGTATGCTAATGGAGCCCTCACTGAGAGCGTAGAGATGCTGTCAATCAGATCACAAAGTTGAAGAATGAACCTGCCAGTTACCGAGTCACTGAGGAGAACACACTGCAAAGCAATTCACACAGCACAAAATCATTGATTTTTTTTCTTTCCTGTTTTGAGTCCATAAAAACATCTCCTTTAAAGGTGACTTTACTGATCTGAGCCTTCAGTAATACGAGGACAAACAAATCATCTTCTAAGAAGCTCTTGAAATGTGGGGGCCTTTCTGATCCTTGGAGCACAGGGCTCCTTCAGTGTTCAGGTAACAGAAACATGAGAGGTATTTTAAGAGTTAGGTGGTGTATCTGTGTATTCATTTCCTTCACATGTGTAAACACATTCCAGATGAGCCACAGAGCTTATGGGACCAGCGCCCAAGAACACACTGCGGGGAGGCTGGCTGCTGGGAAGCAGCCCTGCAGACAGACAGACAGTCAGGCGGGAGTTCTAAGGGTCTGCCTCTGAGGGCAGAGCCAGTCTGACTCAGAAAGCAGGAGTGATGGATGACAAGAACAAGCAGCTGGAAGGCTCATGTCACTCTCAGTTCTAAGTCAGTCTTGACTTGTGATACTGAAAAATGTCAGCAGGGTACAGCTTGGTGAAAGAGCTCCCACTATGAAGAATATATACATTCTGTGAAAGCAGGGCGCCATTTTCTTAGGAGAAAAATGTGCGTGTGACTGTGTGCACATTTCTTTTGTTCACACACACACACACACACAAAGATGTCAGAAGGTTACACATTAAAATGATAATGGTGGTTAGGAGAGGGCTAAACTAGAGACACTTTCTGTATTAATTATTGTATACTGAATCAATGCCTCTTCTTCCATCCATCTCCGGTCTATCATCTGCTCCACAGGAAGCCTTCCATGACATTCTTGATGAGGAAAATTCCTCTTCTGGAGAGTGAGTTTGGGTTCCTCACAGCCCACTGTCTACTCACTACAATCGTCTACCAGCGTCTACCTTCCACAGCACAGGGATCGCGACCACAATCATCTACTAGTGTCTACCTTCCACAGCACAGGGATCCTGGTGGGGATGGATTCGCTCTGAGCAACAGCTTTGTTTTATAGCAATAATGACAATAACAGTAATGCCCTCAACTGTAGAAACAGTAACAAGGACAGCATGTAGCTGAACATGTAAAAGGACGCGAGTTGAATAATCTTAAGCTAACTCCAAAAAAATCCAGTTATTTATTTATTTGTTTGTTTATTTTTATTGTAAGGGGAAAACTCATGGAACAGGAATGAGAAGTTCAACCTCAAGGTGTGTAATTGGGAACAAGAGAAGGAGAGCTGGGGGCCCTGCAGTTTTTCTCTGGGTGCCCAAAAGGTCACGCCCTAACCTGGTCCAGCCTCTTAAAGGTCATTGGCTGAAGGAGGTTCCCCATCAAACAGCAGTGGGGGTAACTAATGTATTTGAAAACCCCAGATACTAAGAACTCAAGATGCAGTAAGAAGGCTGTTGTCTCCATGTCTCTGATGGGGAGAATTCTCACACAGAAAGGCTGTATCCTCAGCACAGCTCACACAGAAAGCCCGGAATGGTGTCCAGGAAGAGGGCCTCTGAGTTCACACTCACCAGGAGGATGCTTAGCAAGCAGGTAAACTCAGCATTCAGGGATGCCTGAGACATACCTATTGAATAAAAGATTGTTCGTGCATCCTTTTTTATAATCCTGAGAAGGTTATCTCCACTTCTGGATTGTGGGAAATGAGAAAAAAAATCACTCCCTGAGGAATAAAATAATTTTTTTTGAAAAAATGTTCTAATACAGACAGAGAGCAGTGCTTCCCCTAAGGGGGAGGGGAAGCCCCATTCATTCATGTCCCTGTGTTTTAATTTTCTTGAGTGCAGAAGGCTGCAAAGACCGGCAGGGTTCAAGGCCACTGTCTTTGGGGCTCAAATTTCCATAGCTGGATATAGACATGGTTTCTGATTCCACATAAGTAGTTAATCAAAGAGAAAGACAATTCTTCGTGTGAAAATCCTTCTGATCTTACATCAAGAGAGCCAGGCCCTGGAGAGTGGTGGAGTAATGGTTAAGACATGCTAGGCACTTTGTGTGCCGCGTGAAGGATTTGGGTAGAGTCAGGCAAGAATGGGACGTTATCATTTCTGCCTTTTAAAAAAACAAAAACAAACAGCCAGAAGTGGCTCTATTTGCATGGATTTAGCAGAATGTGACTGTGGGGCTAACAGGCCCCACGTGCATTGTTATCTGGAAATATTTAACGGATTAGGACAGTATGCACTGGCAGACAGACCCGATTTAAGTTTTTCACATGATAGGAATCCTCCTGGGTCAAACTCAACATGCTGGCACCATGCCAGGTTAAAGAAGGAGATGGAAGTGGCCTAATTCAGGGCTCTCCATTCATTTCCAACCAAGAAAGCAAGCGGCCTCTCCTTACAGCTTATTGTTTCAGGATTAGCGGATGTAATGCCAGTGGCAGGCAGAATACCGATGAGACGGGTGCAGTGGGGCCTCCCTTCATTATGCGTTTGATGCAGTTAAACTGCCACCCCACTCCAAAGCCTGCAAAAGCCACTGTATATTGCCAGCTTGGCCTACAAATGAAATACAGACAGAGTACTCCGCTGGCTGGTGATGAACAAATCCCTTTCCCACTCCTTTACGCATTTTAAAACCAGGAAGGAAAGACGTATTTTTCTCCCAATTCCCTTGGGCCTTACAGTGAGAAAAGAACACATTTCTGACCATTTCCACCATGCTTGGCTCACGCCAATGATATTAACTAGCTCCGTGAAGCCAGATGCATCTATCACTGCCAGAGTCTCCAAGAAGATCCAGCTGCCAGGCAGCTGCGAACACAGCCCAGAAATCTGTCAGGATTTAATTAGGCCAGCTTTTTGGACGGGATGTGTTCCCCGCCCCACCATGGGATGGACATTTCTGCAAAAGGTTAGGATGAGCTGACTATGGCACACAGTGGCTTGGCTTCTGGTGTCCTTTAACTGGTGGGCAGGAGCAGGCAGTGGGTCCCTTTTCTTTAAGGGACCAATCCTAAAGACACAGCTCAGATATAGACCCACAACAGTGACTTTTATGCACAGACGGGGATTAACAGGATGATGGCCTCCAAGTCCAATTATGCACCTCACTGTAGGGGTGACTGAGGTGGGGAGGTACAGAGGGACTTAGGAACAGGTTAGTGGGTAACATACTTGCCAGGGAAGCATGAGGACTTGAGTTCAGACTCCAGAACATACATGAGAAAAGCCAGGTGTGATGGTGTGTGCTTGCAATAGTAGGACTGGGGAGGCAGAGACAGAAAGACCCCTGGGGCTCACTGGCTAGCTAGACTTAGCCTCCTTGTTGAGATCTAGACCAGCGAGAGACCCTGTGTTAAAAAAATACCATGGATGGCCCAGGAGGAATGTCACCCAAGGTGGACCTTTGGCATCCTTATGCGCAGGAATACGTGTGGACTCACGCATACATTTGTGCCACCAACCCCTCCCCCCAAAACCCAGTGACCCAAGATCTGGCCCTTGACACACACAGGCTCTGGTTGAGTGCATCACACCTGCAGCTGCTTTGTTGTCCTTCAGTCTGGCTTTCAGGCTCATTAGTCATTTTCTCTCTGCTTGACAATGTTCACTTTCTATTCAGTTATTCTTCCCAGCCTCTGAGCCTTCCTAATGAAAAGTTCCTTGAATGTTCGAAAGGGATTAGATGCTGTGACTTCAGGGGACAGCAATAGAGGATCAGTGGGAACAACACAAATGGCCAATAACAAGGGATTAGCCAGGCCCTACACAGTGACAAACAGTGGCCAGGTGTGACTAGAATTGGCAGTCTTCACGGGGTGCCCTGAGTCCACAGAAGTAGGGTTTCCAGACTAATGTGAGACACAAATAGCTTATTTTAAGAGGACTCTTGTAGAAAAATATGAATTAGCTCATTGTAAAACCTACCACTACTGAGAACGTGGGCAATGGTGAAGATGCTACAACTGTGCCAACACGGGCAGTCCACACACCAACATCATTCTTTATGCTGCTCCTCTGTCTTCCTCATTGCAGTGAGAGAGCCTATTACAGAAATATCGGTGATCTAGTTTACAGTTGGGAGAGACTGGGGTAAAGAGTGCGCGCGGTGCTTGCCCAGCACTGCCGGGAAGAGACACAAACTCAGCTGTGTGCTCTGCTCTCAACTCCACTCTCAATCCCTTCAGCTTCCTGCCTTTTCTATCGAATCTGATCAGCAGGGTCCATGTCACCTTGGTTACCACTTACTGTATGTGAAACCGTGCTCCTCACACATAGATCTTGACATTATCTACAGAGTGAACAAATCCATCACTCCCTACATCAACAATGACACCACCTTAGAGAGCTGAAGATACTCAAGCTGAGACAGGCTACAGAGTCCTTTGTTCTTCTGGCTTAAGGGTGTGGCTGATCCGGAAGACAACGGGGGATCGGATCATGCTAGATCTCTGGCCAAGGTGATGGAGTGCAGTGTGGGGAACCATGAACCCCTGGATAACCGGTTGTCTATAATCACCAATACTCCAAACATGTGACGAAGAACACGGCACCTGGCAGGGACACTGGGCAGTGACACAAGGCACTGGAGGCACAAAGTCATGGAGGAGACACTTGTGAAGGCACCGGGCAGAGGTTCCTGAATCGGTCTCTCTGCAGATACTCTCTGGAATTAGACTTCCCTGTGCCACTACAAGGTAGGCTTGGGTGTGTGACCTGTTTGGGTTATAAAAGAACTGTGAGTGGTTCCCTTCTCTGGGTAACTAAGACAAGAAGGGATTGCCCTAGTAATCTATAATGGACTTGCAAGGTAAGAAATCCATCTTTATTTTCCCTAAAAAGTATTGAGTTTTGGGCCTATTTGTTACCATACATGACCTGACATATACTGACTGATATAGAGATGTAGACCCACACCTAAGTGGTTATAATGTCATGAAGCAGCAAGCTACACACACAAAAGCAACAGAGAATGAGAAAAAAAATACAATATTTAAGCAGCTAAAGCCAGATACGATACTTAGTGATGTATGTGAATTATTTTTGAAAAGTCAAGCTAGACTCTTGATTTTTATTATCGTATTGTTTTATTTGTATATAAGTCTGTGCACCACACAAGCATGCCTGGGGCTCCCACAGGCCTATAAAGACCACTGGATCCCTGAAGCTGCAGTGATAGGCAGTTCTGAACTGCTATGTCGGTACTGGGAACTGAATGCAGGTTCTCTGAATGAGCAGCAGGGCTCATAACCACCGAGCCATCTCTCCAGCTCCATGTGTGAGTTACTTTATACTAACTTCTGGTGTTACCTTTTTATGACAACATTCACAGTTTACAGTTCCCCCTCTTATAGGTTAATTACCACACTGAGCAAGAAATATCAAGACAGGATCTCTCAGCAGGCAAGCTGCCGAGGTGGGACTGGAATCCAAGTCTATTAGTTCTCCAAATCCTGAAGGCCTTTCCCACAGTACACAGGGGCTTTGCTGGCCAGGGAGCCAGATTCAAAACTGCAAGAGGCCTGAGTTGGCTGGAGCGTGAGGGCTGCTTACGGTGCAAGTGTCATGTGAAGCTTTTGAAGACAGTGGGTTTTATTTCAACTCAATTCTTAAGTGATACTTTTTAGGAGAGATTTTGGGGGAGGGGACCGTGACAGTAAACAGCA
>LOEQ01002739.1:161739-174429 GCA_001685075.1 Bramus lutescens
CTATTTCCCATCCCTACTAATTCCCACTAATGTTCACGCTATTTCCCATCCCTACTAATTCCTACTAATGTTCACACTATTTCCCATCCCTACTAATTCCTACTAATGTTCACGCTATTTCCCATCCCTACTAATTCCCACTAATGTTCACGCTATTTCCCATCCCTACTAATTCCTACTAATGTTCACACTATTTCCCATCCCTACTAATTCCTACTAATGTTCACACTATTTCTCATTCCTACTCTGCTTGAGCCAACAGCATGTCTTACATGTCCTCCTGGATCACCCTCCACGTATAAACAGTCTAGACAGTAACTCCACTGAGGATGGAGGCTCCTGCCCACCTTCCTTACTGCTGTATGTGTCTAGAACTGTCAGTCATGCAACAGATCCTCAGTGTGCAGCTACAGAGTAAATGGCACCAACAAATAAGAATTCCAAGTGTAAATACACAAGAAAGTCAATTTAAAGGAGAGAGTGTTAATCTGGATCTTGGTTTTGGGCTCTGGTCAGTTGGTTCTGTTGTTTCAGGGCCTTGGTGAGGCAGGACACCAGTGTGGGAAGCCAGCGGTAGAGCAGAGCTACTCAGCTAAGGGCAGCCAAGAAGCAGAGAGAAACAGGATGGTGTCCGGGACAAAGACAGCCAGTGACCTATGTCCTCCACTTAGGAGCCACCTCCTAAATCAGCAGTTCTCAACCTGCAGGTTGCGTATCAGATATCCTGCATAACTGCTATTTACATTACAATTCATAACAGTAGCCAAATTACGGTTTTGAAGTAGCAATGAAAATCATTTTATGCTGAGGAGTTACCAAAACATGAGGAACTGTATTAAAGGGTTGCAGCATTAGAAAGGTTGAGAACCAATGTCCTAATGTATCCATCATCTCTCCAAACTCTGATAAGCTATGACTACCTGAATGGGTTAACCCACTGGTGAGATCAGGGCCCTTATGATCCAATCAGTTCTCACAGGTCTCACTGAAAGCCTGTGGAAGGCATTTCATGTCCACACTGAACACATGGTGATGATCCTGACGACCTACATGTGGTTATATGCTGTGTGACTGTGTTCCTTTCTGAAACCACACTTCAGCCCAAATGTCAAAATTCTTTCCCAAGTGTCACTTGCAAGCTCAGAGAGCATGTGGCGTAGGTACTGTCGGAAGTCCACCTCCACACGTCTGTGACAGTCACCTTAATTTAATGACTCCTACAGTTAATAAACCTCACAACGCTTGAAAATCTGAAACCCCAATACGCCTGCTAAGTGGAGCTCAGTCTTGGCAAGGTTATCTTGTTTCTTCACCACAAATTTGGGTTGGTATTTGTGACTGAAGTTGAAGTCACAGGTTTCAGGTACATGTTAGCATACATGAGTGTGCATGTATATGTGTGCCCCTTGTCCCCCCCCACAACTGTTACTGAAAAGCAAAATGAATGACATTTACAGGCTTGCTTTCCTGGGGGAGACCCCATTGATCACAACTGACATTTACTTAAACATTCCCTAGCAGAAAAATACCTCCTGATTCTACCTCCTTCTAGAAATGCCAACAAATATGCCGGAGGCAGCAGGCAGTGGGGAGGATCAGAATAAAACCATCTATTCACTCCCTACAACCATGTTGCTTTGCTAATATCATAACTTTAATTATTCCTCCTGTTCTGGACAGCCCTCGTTGTTAGTCTAACCCTCACCCGGTATTGATTCGCCCCTACTAAAAACAAGCACCACCCGGGCACCAAAAATTGCCTGTTCAAGCTCCTCACTAGGCCGGCAGCTTACATCATGCATATTAAATCTGGACAGCACTTAGGCAATCCTAACTTTATGATCGTGTTGGTTTTTAAAGCAAATGTTAATGAAATATGCATTACTTATGGCAAATGACAATCCCAGTGGGGCACATTTTAATTAGTGTGGTTTGTTCAAAGAAAAGCAAATTTAACTCCTCCTCATCCGTCACTGGGCTGCCCTGCAACCTGAAGGCAAAGTGAGAGGTGACAGGAAAGGAGACGGAGCCTTCCCAGGTGAGAATCCAAGTAAGGGGGTGGGGGGTGGCGTGACCAACACAGTTCGAGTCACAGCAGCCCCGAGCTGCTTTTTAACAGAGATGCATTTGTACTGCTGACTTCCCAGACTCTGGGCCAATCTTTCAAGGTAGCAGACCCCAGGAAAGTCAACACTGTGGCTTTGGAGTGATGTTCTTAAGCCTCCTCATTGCCTATTAACTAGAGAGCTATGGAAGTTCCTGTGCACTGCTGTGACAAAGTACCACACATGGCCTGGGAACACAGCTTAGTCAGGAAGCTAAAGCTTGCCATTCAAGCATGAGGACAGATCCAAGCCGCAGAAGCCATGTACAGAGCCTGGCATAGCGAGGCACACTTACAGCCCCAGCACTGGAAAGGCAGAGAAAGAAGGACCTTCGGTCACACAGGCAAGCTGAATCTGTGAGTAACCCCATCCCCAAACCAGTACCGAACAAACTCAGTGACAGACCCCACCACAAAAACCAGTGCCCGAGCAATGATATCTGAGATTGTCCTCTGGCATCTACATGTACATGTGTGTTCATCTGTACACACACTTCTACCTGTACAGGCACATGGTGTGGGAGGTCCTTTTGTCTATGTGTTGCTTTTATTGGTTAATGAATAAAGAACTGGCTTGGCCTATAGCGTGGGAGGAAAAGGGTGGAGTCAGAGAGAAGCAATGGAGCTGCGGGAGACAGATGCTGGGAACTATAGATGTGGCCATACACAGATGAATAGAAATGGGTTAAATTCAGATGTAAGAGTTAGCCAATAAGAAGTTAGAGATAATGGGCCAAGAAGTGATTTAATTAATAAAGTTTCTGTGTGATTATTTTGGGTCTAAGCTAGTCGGGCTGTGGGGACAAACAAGCAGCCTCTCCTCCAACAGGCACACACACACACACACACACACACACAGACACACACACACATACAAACACACACAGAGTAAGTGCCACAAAGAGTAGAATGCAGTTTAAAACAACAGTAACATTTGTTTACAGTTCCCCAAACCAGAGGTTCAATTCAATCTTTTCCCCTCTCTTCCTACTTTTGGCGATTGCCAGCAATCCCTGGCTTTTGTTTACGTCATACCAGCCATTCTGTCTTCAAGTGTCCTGGGTGTCTCTGTCTTTGCATGCACAGTTCTTTCTGTTCAACTGCCCATAGGTCATGTTGGAGTTAGGGCCCAACTGGACACAGTATGACCTCCATGTGGTGGCTAATTGGTCAATCTGCAGTACTCTTCCTTCAGTCAAACCACCAGTCAGACTTGGTGCTGTGAAGGAACTGCATTCAGTCTGAACAACATCTAAACCGCTAGACTGAGTAAGGCACGAGGAGAAGTGACCCAGGTTCTTGCATGAAAAGGTAATCCTGCTTTTTGACTCACGACTATGGCATGGGCTCTTCCCTGGGTTTCTGGCCCACTGGCATGTCTAGCAGACTTGGAGCTAGTATAAGGCAATTCTTGGGAGTGAATGAATGAATGAGTTTCTTACTGCTGGCTCCTTGGAAAACTGACTATATACTCAATCTCTACATCTGCAAAGACCTAGTCACAAATATGGTCACGTCGTAGTCACAGATCCTATGTGGGTGTGGCTTTCAGCCCACCACCAACATGGTAGGTATCAGAGTCTTGACTCTCAAAGCCTGTTGCCTGGCTATTGCAGTGGCATCTCTTGGGAGTCTGACAGAGATGCAGCCTCCTCAACCCCTCCTGGAGCTGCTGAATCAGAACCTCCATTTTAACAGATCCAGACAATTTATGTATGCATTACAGTTTGCAAAGCACTGGGCTGGATAATCATGTTTCCAAGCAGTGATGGTGTTTATAATGGAAGGCCTGCAGCTAGGCACTGTGAAAGTCGGAAGACTTGAAAGGAACAGGTCAAGGAAGCAGAAATTAAGAAAATAAGCAGAAAGAGTGGGCGTTCAATGTAAGTCACTGCTGACTAGTTAACTGACATGCATCTTATCAGTAGTTGAAACTGCATCTGCCTTTGACAAGTAAATCACAGGGGCTCCAATCAACTGGCTTCCGGGTACAAGAAAAGGCCCCCAGACAAAAGAGAAAACTTTCATCTGCACCATCTAGAGTCTAGATGGCCTTCTCCCTTCTCGTCACATCAAAAGGCACTGTTGTGCTGGTGTCACTGCAGGGTGACAATGTTGCACTCGAACAGCCAGGTCTTGCTCTAGGCTCCCACTGTAATTCATGTTGACATGAAGAAATGTTTCATTTTCAGATCTATATGTATGAATTTTTAATGAACGGTGTCAAAGAAATCAAATATTTCCCCCTCTATCCCACTTGGCAGAATCAGATTTTGATCCTCTGCCAAACAACCATAAATCATGTTCAGCAGAGAAAGGGGCAGGACCCAGGGGCTCCACATGTGGATTAGCCAGTTAATTTCCTGCTGTCAGACCTTCACCTGAGCCTTGGCAGGAAGCAGAGAGGAGGGAGGGGGAGGGGGAGGGGAACACACTCCGAGGACTGCAAACAGGAGGTGTCCAATGGTGGCTGACTAAAAGTTAGAAGTCACAAAAATAAATAACAGAGGCAATTATTATTACTATTTGCCTGAAAATGGAGGCGTCATCTCAATCACTCTCAGGAACATAAGCCCCCCTTTTAAGGCTGGGACGATGTTGATCATTATTGTTAATATCCAGATCAATGTGACTGGACTTAGAATCACCATGGAAACATCTCTAGGTGTGTCTCAGTGCGCTTCTGGACAGGAAACTGAGGACAGAAGGCCCAGTCCAGATGTGGGGGCACCATGGATGGGGTCCCAGACTGAATCAAGAAGAGAAAGAGAGCCAAGAAGCAGCAGCTATCTCACTCAGCTTCCTGACTTTTGGTATAGCACATCCGGCACCTCTCTCCATCCGGCACCTCTCTCGGCCTGTCATGCATCCCAAGCTCACAGCATGTGCCAAAATAAACTCTTGATTCCTTAGGTTGCTTCTGTCAGGTATTTGGTCACTACAATGAGAAAGGTAACAAAATCATTGTCATATATATATATATATTATAAAAATATAAATGAAAACTTGGGTTTCAAGAGCACTTTCTTATAAGTTCCATGAACAGTGAAAATCAGCAGAGTCCTAGTAAATTAACCTGCAATCCACACTATAGGGAAGCTTCGGTGTTCAAAACAGATACCCCATGTTGGCAAAGACACAATAAAAAAAAAGAGGTCAATTCAATTACTTGCAGGGGGTACAAACAGATCTAATTCAATTTAGTAATAAAAATGCAATAAGCCCTTAGTGTGTTTGTTTGTGGCTGGTATACACTCTAAGAATGACTGACCCAAAACATGAGATTTTACAAAAGCAATTAAAAGCCTGTTATGGGGCTAGAGAGGCAGCTCAGGGGGTAAAGCACTCGCTGGAGATATGTCCAGCACCCACCTAAGTGACAGGTGACTGTAATTCCAGCAGTCAGGAGGCAGACAGGGTGTCCCTAGAGCAAGCTGGACAGCTGGAGTAGTACAGTCAGAGACCTGTGGATTCAAGTGAGAGACCCTGCCTCAATACAGTGGAAAGAAGCTGTGTCACTGATGCCAACCTCTGGCCTCCACATGCATACATATATGTACCCCCACAGGCAAACATACACACACATGCACACACATTAAAGGAACATACAAAAACAGACTGTTCCAGCTCTGTGAATAACAGGACATTGGCAAAACCTAAGCGTCCACTAGCAGTCCTGTGAGTAATGTAAATAAGGCATATTTGTTTGAAAGAACATCACCTAACCATTAAGGACACCGAGGACGAGTTTACAAGATGGAGAAAGACTTTATGTAAGGGGAAAATAGGATGTAAAGCTCTAAATAACCTAACTGTAAGACCCAAGACTCCACTACCATTGCACAGAAAGAAGATGGCAGGAACAACACCAGCTGCTGTAATGCTTATTCATGGAAGCAGAAATATGGGCTTATTTTCCCCTTCCTCTATTCTTAAAACACCCTGTAATCAGAATGGATACTTTCATAATGGAAGCAGGACTGCACTGTGTTTCTGAAAAGCAAATCAGTTGTGTAAGATTTTAAAAATATGTCCTTTCCCACAAACAGTAACAACTGAACCCTGGCTAATTCAAGGTGATGCACATTTGTAACACTAAATTCTCTAACATTACATTCAGATCTGGGCCATAGGAGAGCCTGGCTGGCTGCTTCCTTGCAAAGCACCTACCACTCGAAATGCTTTGCTTGGGAAGGTAAAGGAGCCAGGGCTGTCAGCGTTAAGCCACTTGCCTCCAAGAGTCTTACACAGTCACTTCGTTTGCTGAATTTCATTACTTGGAAGAGATCTGCTGTATGGTACAACTAGCAGGAGGATATATATAGAGATGGACAGTTAGGGACCAGAATGGACAACACTACTCCTTGCCAGCGATCAGCTCCAACAACATCATCTTCTTCCCACGGCAAGTCAGTGTACTTGAAATCTATCATTACTAGACTGTTTTTCCATTCAAGAATAATTTTTGCAGCAGACCATCTGTTTCTGGAAATGAGCAATTTAAGGGCAGATGTAAGGTGCAGGGACAGGGGACAATTTCATCTGAGCAATGAGCTTATTGATACACCCTCTCTGTGGCTGTCTCATTCAAGTTTAAATAAAGCGACACCTGAGGGGATCCAAGCAGGTTGCAGCAGCAGTAGCAGCAGGAAGAGGAGGGGAGGAGGAAGAGGGGGAGGAGGAGGTGGTTGTCACACCTGATGGGCAGTCTGTCCCACAGCTTACTTGCCCACGTAAGGCACCTTCACAATTTTAATCTTAAAAGCTGAGCCAAGAAGCTGAAGATGGATAGTGGCTGATAGTCACGGACTGTCACAATGTCAGCTCTTGTGTAACCTGAAGTCTCACCAGGGGTAAGGGGCAGGACAATGTCTTAATTCTGCCCTGTCACTGATATCTCTCTTCTCCCAGAAGCTCTCGTGTCTATTTTTGTAAGCCAGTGAAGCAGGCCCTCGACAGGGGCAGTGAGGCGTGCAGCCAACTACTGACCCAACGGCAAGACCTGTGTGTGGAGTCCACGTCTCACACGCCAAACCTTCAGTCTCAGCAGTCAGCCTTCTCAAGGGTTTGCAGATACTATCTTAATATATGCACAGTGATGCACACTGCAGACACCAACCCTTGTCAGTTTGTGCACCAAATATAAAGCTTTGTTTTAAACAAATTCTGTGGGTTTGGTCCTCTCTTTTCACTGTTATGTGGATCCTGTGGAGTGAATTTAGGTTGCCAGGCTTCAGACCAAGCATCCCTACCTGCTGAAGGGTCCCATTAGCCCCTCTTCTCTTTCTTCCTTCCTTCTTTCTTTCCTTCTTCCTTTTCCTTTTTAAAGAAAAAAACTACTTGACGACTAACCACCTTATATACACCACTATTTAGGAAGCCACTATCAGTTCTTGAGAAAGTGGTCAAGCGGGCACGGCAGTATAAGAATAGGAAAGGGAGAAATTGGGTGGAAGTGGTATTTAGAACGGACCCACCTGCAACTCGTTGGTATCCTGTTTCCCCATCTCCCCACATTTATGCACATGGTGTACTGGACCGGACCCTGTCACACATCATAGGGAAGGAAGGCAGGGCAAGCCCTTTGGTGTGGATCACAGGAACTAACTCAAACCAGGCTGGGCCCTGATCTGCTTCTGTGCGAGGATTAGGCTGAGCAGTCAGAATCAAAAGGAAGGGGGTGTCTAATTGCTGGAAGGGAATAGATTCTTTTCAGGCTCCATTTCCATCCACGCAATCCATCTACCAATTACAAGCAGGTTCTTATCCAGACGCCAAAGCAGGCAACTGCCCATGCTGGCATCGAACCAGAACTGCTTATCTTCTGGCTTCCGTCACTCCAGATCACCGTTTCTGGTCCCTAATCACTGGCTTCTTGCCTAATGCATCTGTGCTGCTTTTTCTGCCCCTGGACTTAGCTCCTGGAGCTTTCCTCTCCTATCAAACACCCCTGCAGACACGCACAGGCCAGGCAGGGAGCTGGTCTTTGTTTTATCTACCTGGGAAGGAAGAAGCTGTTTGGCCTCTTGGGACTGTATCCATCCTGCTAAATATCACAACTGCTGAGACCTGTGAATAGGATCCAGGGCTAAGGACAAGGCTGTCTCATCCCTAGCATTTGAAATATTCCAGAAAGGAAAACCTGTGAGAAGGGGCTGAGGAACTGCTGCAAACTTTGCCAATACATTTTTAACACCAAGACTTCATGCCAAACTAGATTTTCATTGCAAATCAAGCATTCACCAGGTTCACCATCAGCTAAGTTCATAGTCCTGGCTAATTAAGTCAGTCTCCAGAGGGGAAGGATAGATTTAAGGGCCATCATCAGCTCCCAGCTGCGGCTCCACTTCATTCTTCATGCAATGTGGAGCAAATCAAAGCTAATGCCAGAGCAGGGCCACAGCTGACTGGACCTCTCTCAGTGATATGCACACAAGACCCACGATGCCACTGGCTCACATGTCATTACTCTGCATTAACATTCTGTCTGGGTTCCCGCTTCACACTCAACAAGTCTACTGCAAGCTGTAAATAAGGCGGCAAAGGACAGGGAGGTATGCCAAGAGAGCTCATACAAGGCTCACAGGGCAACAAAACCCACACAATGTGATCGGAAGAGGCTTGAAGAACAGTGGACTTACTGTCATTTCTCTCTTGATGAAGAATCCCGCAGTGGGGGTAATTGATATTCCAATTCTTCCAACTGTATCTTTCTAAAAATGTAGATTAAACTTTCTCAAATAGCTCTGATGTGCCTCCAACCCTCCTTCCCCGGCACCCTGTCCCTCTCTATGGGGATTAAAAATACCATGCTAGGATTTATATTTGGTTCAAATTTGCTTAGCACACCAAGGCTAAATACAGCCTATGTACCACTCACGCCTCTAAAACCACTTACTTGAAACTCATGAAATAGTAGTGGAATGATTTACATTTTCTTTTAGCTCTTTCACTGCTGATTTGCCGAGCTCACTCTCTCTTGGGGCGATTAGTTTTGGATATTTCAAAATCTGTAGACTGCCGAACTCTTGATAGATGTTAATGTATTCTCAGAGAGCCTCATGTTAGCTGACACATTTCATTCATTTAAACGTTTAATGAGCACCTAGGATGCATTACACATAGTGGGCTCCACAAAACTGGTTAAGGTATGGGCTTGCATCCTCCAAAAACTTACACTTGTCCCCAGTTACTTTAGTCAGGGGATGTGTTGCCACAATGACTATACTTACTGGCAAAATAAAATTTCCCTGGTCTGAAGCCCAGGTTGGACACATCTAATAAGTTAAATATCTTAGAGGAGCGGGTAAGTCCTGGAATGGAAATGGAGTTGGTTCCTGGGATTGTTAGACTCCACTCATTCATCTATCTACCCACCCACCCAACCGCCCGCCCACTAATATTTATGCAACCATCATCGGCCATCCATCCATCCATTCATCCATCCATCGAGCCAGCCATCAGTCAGCCAGCCAGCCACTCAACTGTCCTTTGCTTCACAGGAATCTCGGAAAGATCATACCCAGTGTATCACATCCAAACAGCTCTTGAAAAATGCTAATTATTCCCCCCCCTCTTAGCAGCAGAAGAAATCAGAGATAAGTATGTCTTAACTGTATAGAAGAGAGAGACAGGCATTCTGGAGGTTCAGGGTCTCACTTCCATCTTGGGTTTTTACTACATAACTGCATGACATTCAAAGATTACTAAGGCATTTTCAACTCTAATCCTTCCATTTCTATATAAAAACAAAACAAAAGACCCCAAAACAACCAATATAGAAGGGTAAACTATGGCTATAAAAAAATCATTACTTTATTCAGGAATTCTCCGTCCCCACTTGTGTGTGTGTGTAGGTGTGCTCGCCTCTGTAAGCATGTGCAGCATGCAGAAACCATTTCAAGTGTCTTCCTTGATTGCTATCCATCTCATTAGTTTTGAGGCAAGGTCATTTCCTGAGCCTGCAGCTCACCATACAGGCAAGGATGGCAGGCAACTTCAGGGGATTGATTCCCTTACTATCCCCCACATGGTGGAGTCACAGGATCCAGGTCTGGTCTTTCACAAGATTGTTGGGGTGCTGTGGGACAATGGTTTGTACCCTGTCAATTGTATTTTAATAAAACACTGATTGGCCAGTAGCCAAGCAGGAAGTAGAGGTGGGACAATCAGGCAGGAAGTGGGGGGGCGATGAGAATAGGGGAATTCTGGGAATAGAAAAGTTCAGTCTGTAGTCGTGACCCAGCCTCAGAGGAAGCAAGATGTGACTGCCTCGCTGAAAAAGGTACCAAGCCACGTGGCTAACAGAGACAGACATTATGGGCTAATATAAGTTATAAAAGTTAATAAAAAGCCTGAGATACTAGGGCCAATCAGTTTATAATTAATGTAGACCCCCCATGTAATTCTTTGGGACTTAACGACTGCAAGGACTGGGCTGAACAGGAAAACTCGGGAAACACTGGGGATCCAAACTTGGGCATTCAGGCTTGCACAGCAGGTATTTTCTCTTCTGAGCCATCCCCCAGTCCCACCAAAGACCCTGTCCTTAGACAGGCAGAGTTCCAAGCTTGAACAAGGGGCTAATAAAAACATTTGAAAGGAAAAAAAACTGACCTCTGAGAAACTAATAGGAAGAATTAATTTTTTGTTGCTGCTGCAGCAAGGCTAACATGGACGAAGAGGAGAGAGAGTACTGCTGTGTGGATTAAATCTTTCGAGGAGGACCTGGCACAACTGCCACGCTAAATGGGAATTTGGACTCCCTCAGGCCTTGTCTACACTGGCTGGGAGATCACACCAGCTTTCTGGGAACCTTGATCTTCGGGTTATGGTGCCAAAAGCCCTCAAGTATGACGGGCGTGGACCGCAAAAGTCTGAGAACAAACCTTTGGAGGCTTGCAGTATTGTCCACTAGGAGGCCTGTTAGAATCCCATCATTTCCACATCCCTGGAATGCCCATTTAAGCAGGCTCAGGTTGATTCTGTTTCAGGCAGGAATCAGGATGGGGAGGGAGTTCCTTTCATTGCTGTCAGAGACTGCTTATCAGCTTCATGCACAGCAGTGAGGATTTGGAAATTCTCCTCTACTCTCTTATCAGCTTTGGGTCTGGATGAAGCCTGTACGGGGACTGGGGCACTGGTGACAAGCTGCAGGGCCAGCACTGGGCACTCTGTGGGCAGACTCCTGCTTGGGACAGAGGGATAAGACAGGATCGTGCCAGGCTTGCTGTCATGTGGACGGTGTTCTTATGGCTGTCACTTTGCCTTTATCAACTCCGTTTCTAGCTCTACTCCTCCTCATCCTCCCCATCTCTATTCTATTCCAAGCAAGGATTTTAGCTTTCCTTTAATGTCTTCAACCCAAGAAGACCACAGTAAGAAAGGCTTTCTTTTCACCCAGTCACCCACTCCACAAAGCTCCCACGGAGCAAGTATCTGCAGCAGGCACTCTGAGTGACAGGGCACACACCCCTGTTCAGAACAAGTTCTGCCTTCGCGACCTTACAGACTGGAGCTTACAGCATTAGCTAATAATAGACTACACTGTTTGTGAGTATAGTTAAGTGGCAAAACAAAACGCTAGGGCTGAAGAGATGACTCAACTGGCAAAGGGCTTGCTATGCAAGCATGGGAACCAAAGTCTGATCTCTAGCATACATGTTAAAAAGCTGAGTGTGATGGCATCTGTCACCCAGTGCGGGAGATTTCTGCCTAGCCAGCCAGCTTAGCCTACAAGGTGAGGTCTAGGACAATGAGAGACCTTGGTCTCAAAAAACAAGGTAGCTGGCTCCTGAGGTGTACACACACATGGGCACACATGCGTGCACACACATACGCACACGCACACACACACACGCACGCGCACACACACACCATAGCCACCAAAATATCCCAGAATTACGATAAATACATGCCTCCAGACATGAAGAGTGAGTGGGGGCAAGGCAGGAAACAGGTTACAGTTTTAATGAAGGCAGAAATGGGGGGGGGCAGGCTCATTGAGAAGGTTTCACCAGAGAAAGACCTGAACACAGAGCCCTGGATATTTGGAACATAGATGGTCTACCTGGAAGAAACAACCCAACCAAATAGGAGAATCAGCCTGGGGAAGGGATAGTCTTGGAAACCCAGGTGTACTGAGACCCGCCTCCTCCCACATAATACTGTAATGCAGGGTTTGGAGTATCAGTGTCCATCAAACATTCAGATGAGAAACTACCACAGCACATCAGGGAGAGCTGAAAATGAAGAGATACAGAGTCATTTAAAGACATCAATGTACTACTGTATGTAGAACACATTCTCCTCTCTGCAGTTACCCCTCCTCCTCAGGGGTTAGATGCAGGATCAAGCTCTCTGGAGATTACACGAAGGGGACACAGCCAGCGCATGTCCTCCTGTGCACACAGTCTGTGTTATCTCCAGACCACCTACAATACGCAGTGCAGGGCTCTGAAGTGAACTGCTGTTTACAGAGTTACAAGGAGAAAAACATGTCCAAGCATGTTCACTGGGATGCAGTTTTTTTAAAAAAAATATTTATTTATTATGTATACAATATTCTGTCTACATGTATGCCTGCA
>LOEQ01002740.1:4826-21105 GCA_001685075.1 Bramus lutescens
ATCTATCTATCTATCTATCTATCTATCTATCTATCTATCATCTATCTATAAATATACCTATCTAATTTCTTTCTATCTATCTTTCTAATTTTGATAAATATGGTTTAACATAACAATTATCCATTTGATCCAATACCATACGATATTTTGATATACATATAATGTGTCATGTTTAAATAAGATTGTATAAGTCCATCTCCTCAGACATCCCTCTTGTCATCATAGTGAATTCTTCCAAGTCCTTTCTTCTCACTTCATGAAATATGCCAGTATATAACTGTCATCTATAGCTCCCTACTCTGTAGCAGCCACAGAATGGTTTACTCCTATCTGTAACTTAGTCCCAATGATCAACCAACTGTTCCTGGTTCCTCCAAGTCTGTAGCCTGGACACATTTCTTCTTTTTCAGTAAATGTCTTCATTTGGAACCAATCCTAAATATACAGAAAGCTTCAAATATGGTCTGAAAGCCTTTGATTTGATCCCCAACAACAGCATCTATTTGAACCCCATCAGCACTGGCCCAGGCACAACTTCACCCTCCATGATATTGCACAGCAGCAGCAGCAGTTACCCTCCACCTTAGGGCTTCCATCCCAATGCCGATGGTTTGATGCAGCATTGACTGTCTCTAAGACTCCTAGGAGCTGGCTGCTTGTATTTGAGGTCTTCCATGAGGTCAAGTGTGGGAAGTGAGGAGAAATGCAGTGAGCGGGAGAGAGAGGGTTCCTGTTCTAATTTTCTGAACAGATGCTCTGTGTCTGCCACCATATTTTCACAAGAAGGCAAACACTAGAGGAAATACTGAGGGATCACCTCAAATGTACACATCCCAATCAGGAAATTCACACTGTCCCCAGCATCTGACCCTCAGGCCTCACCCACCTTTCTCACTAGAAAAGGGATCCAAGATCATGATCACCAGTGTGAGTTCTATCTAAAATTTTTATATGTATATGTGTGTGTGTTCACATGTGTGTGCGTGCCATGACCCCTCTATGGCAGTCAGACAATTTGGTTGTCAGTCTTCACCTTCCATCTTTTTTGAGGCAGGGTCTCATTCACTGATGTGTGCTGCCTGGCTAGCTGGCCTGAAGTTCCCAGAGATTCGTCTGTCTCCATCTCTCATCTCACCGTCATGAGAATGCTGGAATCTCAGTTGCATGTGACTGCTTTTGGCTTCACCAATTGTGAGGCTATGAACTCGGGTTCTCATACTTGTGTGGGAAGCACTTTGCCTACAGAGCCATCTTCCAGCCATCACTAGCCTGTCTCTTGAGCGTCTTTCAGGCTGGACTTGTTTGTCAGTCTTGCTTCAGCATTCATCCCTTTGGCCCCATTTACAGGTGCTCCCAAGCTGTCCGCTGCCTGGGGTGTCTGATGCTTTGTGATTAGATCTGCGCTGTGCTATCTATGCATCTCAGCATCCTTTCAGGCAGTGTAAGACACATTCACTTGATTGCCTGATCATCTCCCCTATCTCTGTGGAGCCACCTCTTAGCCTTAGTCATTATTATTATTATTAAGTAATTATTTGGTGGTAGTGGTGGTGCTTTGACAAGTTGTAAATATCCCATTGCTCTTTAGACCCTCAGGTACTTCAATTGTCTGTTGACACCACCATAGCCTTCTATTTCCTGGTTTGCATGGGAATTGTGACTCGATGGCACCATCATTCTAACTGATGCTTGCCCTATTCAGGGAAAGCCAGCAGGAGCCTCTGCCAGCTGGCTCTTGGGCTTCCTGCCTAGGACATGCTACCTTTTAAACACTTTTGCTTTCGTATTCTCACAGAGCCCCAGGACTGCATGACTGGGGCTCCCACCATATGTTTCAATGAGTGGAGAAATCCTTCACTCTCTTCTGGGGCCTTAAGCTGTCCCTTTGCCAGATGTTCCCTGCACCTGACACCCAGTGCCCTGGATGGGAAGACAGAGGAAGAAGAGCTGCAGTATGCCTCTTAGCTCAGCCTTCACTCTCTATGGCCTATGAAGAGGGCAAAAGTGAAGCTTCCCTGTAAGGCACAGGCATATCATTACAGACAGCATACTCTGTGAGGCTCAAGTCCAGCCAGCAGACTCAAGAGGACCACTGAAGCTATCTGCTGCTGACAGACCAGAGAGGGGAAGGCACTTGCCCAACAGCACACAGGATTTTAGTAACAGAGCCAAGAATCCAACTTCTTCCCTAGATCAGACACTGGAATACTGGGAATATGGGAGGTATGTTGGGCTGGATAGGGTAGAAGTCATGGGAGGAGGGGTGAATGCAGAGGATCTTTGCCTTCCTACAAGAGCTCAGACTCTTCTTGTGTGATACCCTCATCTCAGGAGCCTCCTCCTGGTCTCTCTGGCCTTCTGCTGCCCCTGGTACCCACTCCCTTTGCAAGGAGGGAGGTAGAGAAGAGGTTCTATTAGACAGGTGTTGCCTGATGTCCTGGGGCAAGGGTGGAAGGCCAGACTTTCAGGATTTAGAAAATGTACATTTACGATGGGCATGATTCCTGTAACCCCAGCGTTCAGAAGGGTGAGGCAGGAGGTTGCCATCTTAGGCTGCAGAATGAGATCTAGACTGTGTCAAAAAGAGAGGAGAAAGGAAGAAAAAATAAATATGAACAAGAAAACGAATGTATAGGGACTACACTCTCGCTTTCTAGGACTGGGGTTTTGGATGGAGTCCAGAACCTTCTGGAAGGACATGGCTGAGACCACAGTCTCTGCTGCCAGTACAACCATGGGGAGATGGGTCATGGAGGAAGGCGTGACCTTCATTAAGAGTGACAAAAAAAGGATGGCAGCTCTAGAAATGGCATTGCCTTTGTGAGGAATGCTACACATATGTGTGGACATTACTTAGGCTGGGCCACATGGCACCCTGCGTGCATTGCTGTCAACCAAGACACCTACAATACTAACTGTGTGCAGTGGGCAAAGATTCCTATCAAATGGGCAATGGAAAATAGGTTGAATGGTTAGCTGTGAAAAACAACGCTTGGGCTGAAGTAGAGTCGCTACCCTGGGGTGTGATGTTGTCCAAAAAACTAATCTGAAGGAATTTTCAGTGAGTTGGAGATATGCTCACACTATAACATTTACCAGAACAAACAGGATGCAATACTAGACCCAGGTCAAGGGGTATTCGTGAAACAGTGGCAGAGTCCACCAACATGTTAGCAGGGTTTACATCTGGATCGTAGAATTGTCGGAGACTTTTATCCCCTTCAGTATCCTTCTGTGTTCTCTTCAGTAAACAACATTGCTTATATTGTGTACAATAAAAATATATAAGAAACAATATTACTTTCATAATAAGGAAAAGAAGCCCATAAAAGTTTACAAAAGGAATAAGACACCGTGTAATTTTAGGTGACATGGTTCCTTTTGTCCACAGTGACTTTTGCATTAGCTGAAGCCCAGACTGCCTGATTCAGAGCCTGCTTCTTTCCAAATTGTTTCTGCCTTGGTGGCATGCTGATGGCAATACTACTTGTGCAGTAGAATTAAGGATGCACTGGCTGGGAAGCGAGGAATATAGTGGGAAGATGAGGGATTGATGAGAGGAGATGACACCCACAATTCCCTTGTGGCCATTTAAGTTACTCCCAAACCAGGCATAATTGTTCTCTATAGAATTTTGGGAGCAGCTGCAGTAATCTATTCATTTCATGATGTCACCTCCCAGGGAAGCATGCATTGGTGGGTATTGGGGAGAATTAAGGATGCAGTGCATGGCCAGAACACAGCTCCACATTAAGTGATCAGGGAATAAACTAATCATTACAGAAAAGATAATGCAATATTGCTTACACTGGACATGGCATGGTCATTGCTCACATGACACTGTAGCAGGTATAGTTCTGTGCACAGAAGACTGTGAGTATGAGCATTCCATCATGGGCAGGGAGGAGACATTGGTTAATGGCTCCTGGGGGAGGGGACTCATTTTCTCCAGTGATGTAACCATAGTTAGCTGCCTATATGCTGGTAAATAATGCCCCCACTCATGCTAATACAATGAGAAACCTTTATTAAACTGAATGGGACATACACACATTCATACACACACACATACACACATCTGCACATGTACACACATATACATGTGGAGGGAGATGAAAGTAAAGGGGGACTTGTTTGGAAGAATGAAAGCTTTAGTGGGAGTGAGAGAGTATAAGAGAGGATAATGAGGGGTCTATTATAGTCATATGTGAAACAGTCAAAGAATAAAAATGAAAATGGTTTATAAAGAAACTCTTCTTCCATCCTTGCACCATCTCAAGCCCCCATGATCTTGATACTATCTCTATTCAGGTAACAAGAAAGCCAAAGTTAGAGGGACTGAAAATTTTCCATGTTGCACAGCTCTTAGATGACAGGATCCAAGATTTAGTCTGACTGTACAAATGTCACATTCAGACCACACCTTGTGATCAGTGCTTCCACCTATGGGTGATGTTTGAATCACTGAAAACCATCTGTGGAAAACCAGTTCCAGGAGATGCAGGATTGCCATGTTGGCTGTTTCCAACTCCTTCCAATGCTGATGAGCTCCCAGGAAGCAGTCCAGGCATCTCTCACATCAGTGCAGCCAATGGTTCACAAGGCCTGGCTTCCTTAGGCTGGCTTTCTGCTGGTCTCTTTCCCAACAAAATAGAAATTCACCAGACAAAAAGATGGAGGGCAATGTGAGCTTCTGGACCACACAGGCTTAGGTTGTCAACTGGAATGTGGCTGCACAACACCGAAGGATGGACACAGAAAACCCAGTCTTTCTCTTGAATTGACATCCCCAACTGCCTGTCAGTGTCTTCCTGAACAAGACTAGGTAAATAGTCCCGGGGTTAAGCTTTGTCAAATGAAGTTCTGTAGTATGAATTCTAATTGGTCTCAATAATAAAAACCCAGTAAATGCTGAAAGACAGAGAAGTAAAGAAGCCAGCCACTAAAGAGACTTCTTACCTCTACCAAATCCTCACACCAAATAAGGCGAGATTCTGTCTCCATGAATCCTCAGACTGAATGAACTGAGCTCCTGTCTCTTCCCACCTTATATTCCTCTCTCCGCCCAGCCATATCACTTCCTGTCTCCATCTCCCTAGTGCTAGGATCAAATGTGTGAGATCCCAAGTGCTGGGATCAAAAGTGTGGGCTCTGTTTCCCTTTTAGACTGGTTAAATCTCACATAGCCCAGTGTGGCCTTGAACTCCTTCTCTTCCTGTTTCCACCTCCCAAGTGCAAGAGCTAGGTGTGTGCCTGGCCTCTATGGCTAACTAGTAACTAGCTCCACCCTCTGATCTTCAACTAAGCTTTATTTGTTAGAACACAAACAAGTGTCACCACAAAGTTCCTGTGGCACATGGGACTGATTGTCTTACACCTAGGGAGAGAGGATGCTATGACTTATATTTGAGATATCCCTATGTGTGTATGTGTTTGAAGAAATGCAAGCCGCTCATGGTGTTGTTTTAGAAGGCTGTGGAACTGTTGGCATATGGGACCAGCTGGCTGTTCTAAAGCCACAGATAAGTCCAGGCTTTGAGGGTTAGAGCCTGGCCCCTCTCTGGTCTAGTTCTCTGCTTCCTGGCCAATGGCCAGTGGGAAGCTTCTATTTCCATGGCCACTAGAGCCATTTCCATACCTCCATGCCTTCTCTGTCATGATGATGCCTGTATCTCCTGAGCCAAGAACCACAATAAACCACTCTTACCTTAATTTGCTTTTGTTGGGTATGTGTTCATAACAGTGAGAGAAGTAGCTAATACAGAGGGGCTCTGTCACCTCATCAGAATAGATGTCCCACAGTCAAGCATCAAAATATTCTAACTCCATTGCTTGAGTCACTGCCTTTACTGGATGGAATCTGCTGCTTCCCCACTGATGTGAATGAAGATGGAGCATTTTGTAGCTTTACCCTACTGTCCGTCATTGAACTCTACAATAAAGGGAACCTTAGACAGTTTACCAATTGCTTTTGTATGTTATAATGACCTGCTATGTCTCTGTTTCTTAGCTTACTCCTTTTGTCTTGGAAGTATTGATCTCTGCTTTGAAAATTAAGAAATAAATGCACTTACATATTCTTCTGTGTCTTCTGTCCATGCCCAACTCTTGCTAAATAATTATTCTTGCATTGTCAAGTCCATACCATTTATATTCACTCTGTTACCATAATGGTCTTTTGTGATTTCTCTATGGTTTGGCTCTAAATTTTCAAACACAATAAAAATATCATTTATATGCTTTATATTATGTGAGTATTCACTGCAGAAGTGAGCAGGATGGTGAGGTGTGCATGCAACCGAGTGTATTTGAAATCTTCCCTACTCAAAAGGAGTATTCTAGACATGGGGGCTGCTGACTCAGCAGCCGTTGATTCCTAAGTCTTTTCTTTGAATGTTTTATGTCTTGGAATGTTTAGAATGGAGTATCCAGTTTAGGGTGGTTTGTACATTCTTGATACTGAGTATCTGTCACCACACTTTAGCTTTAAAGCCTTTTCATTTCCTTAAAAGAAAGCACTATCATACCGCAGTTCTTCCTCCATGTAGTCCTTGGCAACTGCTCATCTGCTTTCTGTTTCCGTGAATTTGACTCTTCTCTATATTTCATGCAAACAAACTCATTCAATATATCTTGATCAAACATTGCATACTTTACTCAAATCTTGGTGGGCCAGGAAGCAGAGAGACAGAGACAGAGAGAGAGAGAGAGAGAGAGAGAGAGAGAGAGAGAGAGAGGCAGAGGGAAATGATAGCACTGAACTGACTTTTTCTTTTTTCTTTATCAACTTATTCTATCCAAGTCCCTAACTTGGACAGTCACCCACATTCAGGGTATGGTTTTTTTCCCTTTGACTAATCCTGTCTGGAAACGTTATCACAGACATCTCCAAATGGTATACGTCCATTTCTTAGGAGACTCTAAACCAGTCAAGTTGCAGTGAATTGGATTAACCATCACTCCATTGCTTCATTTGTTGAGAGGTTTTTGTTGCAGTGTAACTTAGGGTTTCTATTGCTGTGATGAAAACATGACCAAAGCAACCTGCAGAAGAAAGGGCTTATTTAGCTTATCTTCCACATCACAGCTCATCATCAAAGGAAGACATGATGGAATCCAAGCATGGCATGGAGGCAAGAGCTGATGCAGAGGAGTGCTGCTCACTGGATTGTCCTCCATGGCTTGCTCAGTCTGCTTTCTTATAGAACCTAGGAGCACCAGTCCAGGGATGGCCCTATCCACAATGGGCTGGGCCCTCCCACATCAATCACTAATTAAGAAAATGCCCTAAGCTGGGATGGGAGGGGGTGGCACATGCCTTTAATACCAGCACTCAAGGAGGTAGAGGCAGATGGATCTTTGAGTTCAAGTTTAGCCTGATCTATAGAATGAGTTCCAGGGCAGCCAGAGATACACAGCCTACAGCCTGATCTTATGAAGGCATTTTCTCAGTTGAGGTTCTAGCTTGTGTCAAGTTGACATAAAACTAGCCAGTATACTTTAATCTTTTGGCTGCTGTGAGCATTCTGCATACATATCTGAAACCTCTCTGAGTGATGTTATTGGATCCCACAGTAAGTGTAGTAAGAATCTGTAGTAAGAAGGAGCAGGCTGCGTCCCTCTGCCTGGCTAGCTTGACCCCTGAAATAACCACACAGAAATTGTATCAATTAAATTACTGCCTGGCCCATTATCTCTAGCCTCTTATTGGCTAACTCTCACATCTTGATTCAACCCATTTCTAATAATCTGTATGTGACCACGAGGTCGTGGCTTACCGGGAAAGAGTCAGCACGTCTGAACTGGTAGCTCCAAAGCGGCTCCCCCTGCCTGCCTTCTTTCTCCCAGCATTCAGTTCTATTTTCCCTGCCTATCTAAAGGCCCTATCAAAAGGCCAAGGCAGTTTCTTTATTCAACCAATAAAAGCACCACATCAACAGAAGAACCTCCTACACCAAGTAAGTCTATGCTAAAGTTATCTGTTTTCTATAGTAGCTGCACCACTTTATAGTTATATTGTTTGAAGGTGTCAATTTCTCTACTTTCTCTAGTAGTTCTAAAATACCTTTTCCATTCTTTGATCATAGCCACCCTAATTTGTGTGCATTATGTGCGAGTGTATGCATATGGTGTGTGTGTGTGTGTGTATGTGTATGTGTGTGCACATGGGCATGTATATGCATGTACACACCTATAGAGAGCAGAGCAGGACTTTGGATATTCTACTCCATCACTCCCTTATGTGGAGGCAGGGTGTCTCCCTGAGCCTGGAGTTAAGCTGGCAGGAAATGAGCCCCAGTGTTCTGCCTGGTCTCATAGCACTGGGGTTACAGGTGAGTACGTGACCTTGTCTAGCCTTTTATGTAGTGTCTGTAGACACAGATTCAGATCCTCACAACTGTGCAGCAAGTTCCTATCCATATAGCCATCTTCCCAGCCCCTCTTATGCATTCTTGAGAATGAAAATCCTCTCCTCTGTTCTTCCTCTCACTCAATAGTCTGACTTTGTGTAAAGCCCTGAGATAAGACCACTTTCCTGCACGGACAGAGATGTGGTAGAATGTGATAGATGAATCATGCTCCCCCCCAAACATCAGGTTGTAACACCTGGAACCTAGGGGTGTTTTCTTCTATAGCAAAAAAGGGGACTTTGGAGGTGTGATTAGGGCCTTTGAAATGAGAATATTCTGCATAACCCAGGAGGGCACTAATATATGATAAATGTTCTTATGAGGGAGTCAGGGAGAGATTTGTTTACTGGTTCCCAAGTCACACTTGCCTAATAAATCCTAGGCATTGTAAAATCTTCTTCCAAAGTACCTCAGTATATGTTTCTAGAGTTGGTGCACCTTCCTAATAACAAAAAATCATCAAATATTAGCCAAAGTTACTTTCTCAGTTCATTTTTATTCTATTTTTTTCTACTAAATCCTTGGATTCCTTTGGCACCTGCATATCTTAATTGTCTCGTGTGGGGTGTCTTCCCTTGTCTTCACTGCGACAAGGTCTGCCATCCTACACTGCCTGGCCCAAGTTTGTTTGTTCTGTTCCTGTATGATTACAGCCACAGTAACAAAGCAGGAAGATGGGTAGTGGAGGGGCCATCTGAGGAGGCAGCTGATCTTGGCTCTGGCTGTGAGGAGGTGCTTTGCAGCCTGTACTGCTTTGGCTTATGGGATGTTCCTCACTGCAGGACTTGTAACACACACTCTTGATTTGTTCTCTACAGCAGCAGCAGCTGGTGAGGGGGGACTGTGGTGTGAATACCTGCAATATTATAAGAGTATCATGAGTCTTGAAGGTGGTTCACTGTATCAGATGATGACTGTGTGGCTACTGGAGTCTGCCCTTCAGGAGCTCTCCTGAGAACAGTCAGAGACCATGCGATCAAGTGGCATATGCAGTCTGGCCCTGGTAGTCTGCACAGAACTTAGGACATAGTACTTAGCAAATAGTTATGACTACATCAATGTGGTTTCATATTCCTCAAGAAATTACTTGGGCCTTGTGAAAACATAAATGAGAATATTATTTAAAACTCAGAGAGGGTGGTTGGGCCTCTAAGAAGTGTTTTCTCTGAATCCAAAAGAAAATACTAAAACTCTATGTTTGGCTTCACCTGGATGCTGGATACTAGGAAGCAGTGAGTTTTTATGAATTGGTGAATGAAGTGATGGGGGTGAGAAAGGTGGAGACATGCAGACAGTTTGATGAGTTACAAAGACCTAGGTGAGGTACTGTTACTTTACTTCGATATTTACTTTCATACTAAAATTTTTACCTTTCACCTTGGTGTGAAAGTAAACACGGAGAAGACTGAGATACAACACATAGGAAGGGCGCACAAGAACTTTAACACTGTAATAAAAAGCCAGAACCTCAAGCCAACAGTCAACTTTGTCTATCACGGAGGAAAACTTGGAGGAGTGCACGGGATAAGACCAAAAGGAAGGCCCAAAAATGCTGGATATGCAGCAGAAAGGAAGACTGTGGAACCTTGGGTATGACAATAACACAAGCATCTAGGACAGCCCAGTATAGGAACAACTGGAGAGCCACCATAAACAGACGTCCTTGCATGCTTAAGCATTGCCGAGCATAATTGGTAAATGATGAGGTGAGACAAACAAGATGGGCAAGGGTTGTAGCAGAGAATAGATTCATCACCACACCCCTGTAAGCTATAGTGAGATAGGCTTTGTGGGAAGTCAAATTGTGTTGTGGAGGAACACCTTGAAGGCTCCAAGAAGGCAGGAAACAGAGATAAAGAAGGGTCAGTGATGGACAGTTCATGTGGAAAAGAGCCATACAATCAGAACTACAGTAAATATAGAAGATGGCCTATGTGGGTCTAAAAGCCCCCTCCTTCTAGGTGAATAGGTCCATGGTTTGCTAAATCCTAGACAGCATGTTGAAAACCAAGTGATAAAGTAAAAACAATTTGCAAAGTCTCAAGCCAGAAAAAGAAAAGCATCTGAAATAGGACCCAGGCAGAAACAGGTTGGCCTGACTTTGAACTACAACGATACCTGCATGGACTGGGGCTTCTCTGTCTTTCCATATCATCCTATATTGAGAAACAAATAGTTTCATCATCTCTCAGATGTGACAGGAACCAGCCTTCCTTGTAGGGTTGTCAGATAATTGAATGAAAGGCCTTACAGCGTTGAAGCCTAGACAAGCTCTCAGAAGAATGAAAATGTTGAGACTGGAGATAGGCTTGATCAGCGAAGTGTTTGCCTTTCACACTTAAGGACCTGAGTCCAATCCATCAAAGACCAAAGCCAGGTATGGTGATGTGCACTTACAAATGTAGTGCTGGGGAGGCAAACAAGGATTTCTGATTCATGGGCTTACTGAGCAGTCAGCTTTGCTTACTTGGTAAGTTCCATGCCAATGAAAGGCTCTGTCTCATAAACAAGGTTGATAGTAGCTGAGGAATGACAGCCAAGATTGTTCTCTGGCCTCTACATAGATGTTTTTGTGTACCCATACATGAACACACACATATACACAATGAAGATGCATACCTGCCTGGGTCATTCTGAGGTAGATACATCTTGGAAACCTAGCTGTCTAAACAGGTTTTGGATAAATGAAGACAGTCATTTTTGTCATTTATGGATGGAAGATGCAGCCAAGTAGGTATTTGGGCATAGAAGAGTTAGGACCCACTCTTGGGTATAGGGGTAAGCGTAACTGAATTGGGATTGTTCTCTGGCTGTGGTTACCACCTGGTAATCTATAATTCAGTAACTATTTGACCCATGATAAATGTCTTCTTGTTACAATGCCTTCAGCTCCATTCATGACCCAACTCCAAGACCCTGCCCCAAATCATGGGGATACCAAACTGCTGACAGCAAGAGAGTTTGGCATGGTCCCTGTTCAGGATACTGGAATTCTGGTATTCTGAAAGGTCCTGGATATTTATCAGGTTCCAACCTATCAACCTCCAGTAACTCCTTGCTTGAATTTTTACACCCTCCTATTAATAAGGCCATCTTCTTCTTTGCTGTTCAGAGCAGAATAATTCAGACCAGAACATTGAATGTTGGCAGGTTGTATAGTTATGGAAGTGTATAGTTCCATTGCATCTGACCTAGCTCCATTCTGCTCTAATCAGGGAGGTAGAAACTCTAGCCTAATTCTGCTGGGGCAAAGGAATTTGAGGCTGGCCCTGAAGACACTTCCTGGATTTGCCCTGCCGGGGAAGGGTGGGTCTGAATGAGCTCTGTAATCTAGCCTCAATGTGTCAATCTCTTTTCTTTTTGTGGTGTTGCAAAACAAATTGAGGTATAGGTGAGTGACATGCCTGAAAGACGCAGCCCTCAGTGTGGCCTTGACCTGTAAGAGTTTTGGATATGGCCAAGACTCCCTGTGTCCACAGGAAAAACCTAGTAGCCACCAGAGGGCTCTATGGTGTAAGATCAGGATCTTGGGGCCAGCAATTGTTAGCTAAGACTAATGCCTCCAGGTTGGCTTGGGGAACTCTTGGATGGTCACAGTACACATAGCCTCCAAGTCTTCCTTTCTCTGTTGTTTCTGTTTCTACTGCTGGCAGGGAATCTCCTTCCCTGAGCCACCAGGATACCTGAGGCACCCTTTGAAGCCAGATCTTCAAGCCCTGGAAAAGCCGTGACATTCAAAGAAATGAGGCAGTTGTCATTTGTCTTTCTTTTCACGCAGCATTGCCTCTCCTCCTCCTTTTCTGGTAAAAGTACAAATAACAGTTGAGCTCCAACCATCATCTTGCTCCTGGGACATGTACACCATCCTGTAATATGGATTCTCCTAAGGACCATGCAGGTGCTCTGGCCAGTCCCTTTGCGTCAAATATACAAAGTCTCTTTTGGCTCCAGCTGTGGCCGACAGGGATCCTGACCATGCATTATGCTGTACTGATGGGCAATAAAGGTCTTTGCTTTTGGAGAAGAAGGTGTCCCTGGAGAGATGACAGCAGGCCTGAACTATAATGGTAAAGGCATGTGCCTTGGCTCTAGCGTGTGTGGTATAGATGCAACACTGCATAGGAGTCAAGGGTTGAATGATGGGCTCTGTTTTAGGGATTTTCTTCAACTCGCAAAGTCTCAGTTTTCTTCTCTGTGAAATGGGCATATGAGCAGTCCTTACCTATCTGAGGAATGAGTGAAATCTCACTATGAAGCCCAAGGAATGGAAGCAGGGCAACAGACTAGCACTTGGATTTAGCCCATAGCCATGGTGGCCTGGACATCTTTCTGAGAGGGACAGAATCTGCCAGAGCAGTGAGATTCTAGACCCAGCATCAGTGAATACGTGAAACCAGAAAGAGGTGGGGACAGCGTGTAACTTTCTTCACTGGAGTGTTGGAAATAGTCTTGTGTTCTCAGTCAGGGTAGCTGTGACCTAGGGTAACCCTCAGGCAACTATCCTTCAAAGCCTCTGACAGCCTTCGGAGAGTACAGACCCATTTTATAGGCTCGGCAACCTGTATGCCTGACTATCGATCAGAATGCAAATACAAGCCCACTTGTCTCTGACACCTGCCTTTCAAGAATTATGGCTATCCACTGACTGTTGAGGAAACTGAACCCAGCGATGCCCAGTGTCCCCTAGCCTGTGAAATGCAGAAGCAGGTCTCACACCTTCATCCTTGCTCTCTTTCCTGGGCCAAGTGGCTTAAGTGGTAGAATGGGGTGCTGACCTTTCTTTGCCATCCTTCCTAGTGACCTAGGGAACAGCCTCAGAGGTGACAAACGTAGCATTCCTGCTGGTGAACAGCTTCCCTGGTAGAACATGGCCTCCATTTAAGGCTGACCTTGGGATCATTGCTGTAGCAACTGAGTCTCCAATAACAGACGGTCTCTGGAAATTTAATGGCCTGTGAATGATAACAGATAATTTGCAAATTTGACATAATCGGTGCTGGCCAATTTCCATTCAATTATTTGTTAATAAACACCAGGACCCTCAGTTGGAGTTTTATGCTTACAAATTAGAAGTGAAAAGCTCAAGTTTGAATAGAGTGGAATACCTGACTCATTTTTAAGCATTTTATTTTGGCAGGGCCCAGGAACACCGAAGGTTTACTTGGTGTTTATTTGCATTGTGAATATTTTAAAATAGTAATTATCTGCAAAAGGTCAAATATTTGCTTTATCTATCTAATTCAATTTTCCAAAAGGCCTTTGGGATTTAAATTAACGCCCTTGTAATATCTTCATTGAAAAAGAAGATTAATTATGCTTACATGGAACCTAATTTGGCTTATCAGACCTTTAATGTGGCAGCGATGGTGAGTGCATTTAAATTTAGGATTACGAGGGTGATCCTGGTTCCTTATTTGGGAGACTTTTAATATTTGTCATTATTTTTATGCATATCATTTTCCCCCGCCTGCTCAGGAAAATTAAAATGTCGGTTCTAAAAGAAATAAACATTATGTATTGACATTGGCAATTATGTTTTGGTATTTAAGGATGCATAAAGAACTGCACACAGGGCTTCAAATATAAATTTGCTCTTAATGCCCTTAGACAGGAGCTTGGGCTCTCCCCTCTGACTCTCTTGCAATGGGGAAGCTCTCTCTGTGGAGCCTTGACTTTTAGGGGTACTGAAAAATGCTTGAAGATTTGAGAAGCTTCAGGCATTGTGGGTTGGGGTCTAGGAGGTTCTCTTCATTATTGAGACACTATGTGATAATAGTCTATCAACTTTGTCTGTGATGATAGCCTGTCTATCTGGTTTCCTATTTGTAAATGTAACCATTTTCCTAGGTGTCATTCCTCACTGACAGGGCCATATATGACCTACTCATGAGTGATTGGGAAACCCAGTGTTTGAGGTCAACTATGTGTGGAGTTTTGATCCCTAACAAAGGCAGTGATGTCTTGGAAAGCACAGAAATTGCAAATCAAGAGTTAGGTTTTTGTGTCTGTTGACTGTTGCTGCATAACAAATAATAGCCAGTAAATTTATTACTTAATAATTAATTAGTAATTTATTAATTATTCTTAATATCAGAACGATTTTTCTTTTTCAAGAGTCTATGGTTGCCTGATAACTAATCTTGACTAAATTTGCTTGTGTGTCTTACATCAATTGGCAGACGTATGGGGGTGGGGAGTGGTTGGCCTAGAATGGGCCCAAATAGGATGTTCCATGCATTTTCTTATTCCCTAGCACAGAGGTTTGGGACTCTTTTGACCAAATAAGGGCTTGCTTGGGGGAACAGAAACATACCAATGCTTTTTCAAACTTCTGCTCGAATCTGGTTTGTAACTCTGTCATTGGCTAAAGTAATAATCTAGAATCAGTGTAGGCAGGGACTACTGAAAGCAGGAATGATGGAGTCCTTCTATGTAATGCATTTACCACAGGTGTCCATGAAGTCTTCCTCTTCTGCACCATCTGGACAGTGCCTTTGAACTCTATGTTCAGTCTCTTCACCTGTCCAATCTGGTGGACACACTCTGAGGCTTCACTGATGCAACTGTTTTCAGTTTCTGACTCTAGTACTTTGTGGTTTCTCAAGAATGCTAAGGATGCAGGATGAATCTCCAAAGAAGTACACTGCAGGTTCAATTATACAGTAAGATATCAGGAGCCAGGGAGATGGCTCAGTTGGTAAAATGCTTGTTGAATAAGCATTAAAGTTCTTCATGAAGAGCTGGGACCTATGTAAAAAGCTGGGTATGGCCACTTGCATTTATAATCCCAGAGCTGGGGTGGTGGAGACAGATGAGTCCTTGGGGCCTTCCGGCAAGGGTAAGCACCAAGTCCCAGTAAGAAACCCTGCCTCTAAAACAAATTAGACATCATCTAAGGAATGATACTTGAGTTTGACCTCTGACCTCTAAACGTGCATACACATAACCCCCCAAACATGTACCCCTCACACAAAACAGTGAAGAATCAGGAACCAACTAATGATAGGAAGAAGCCTGGTTAGATAAATCATTGTTATCTATCTAACAAAATCATTTTTAGATTAATATACTGGCATGGTAGGAAGTCTATGACAAATTATTGAGTAGAAAAACAAGCAAGTTTCAGTTCAATTTGCAAGGCACACTGTCATTATGTATGTGGCTGATACTGTATGTGGGGATGTTTATTTCCATTTATAGATAAATAGCTGTATCACCATGCCCCAAACCATGAATAATAGGATCCAATAATTCTAGAGAGTTTGAATTTTTACAATGGACGTGTAGTACTTTAGGGATTGGGAAAGAAAAGAAACAAATAGAAGCAAAAATTAGGCAAAGCCTAGCAAAACAATGGCTTTTAGCTTTTAAATTAGCCATACAATTGCTAGGAGTCTATAAAATTAAAATATTGCTGACTATAGAAATATTGTCAGCTGTCAGTTGTGGAAGGTGCATGTAGTGTACTGCACACATGATGTCAGACATGGACAGTAGGTGGGCACCTCACTCACATGTGAGGAAGGTACTAAGACACGATGAGAATAGCTCTCAGAGTTGACCTGTATCTGATGACCCCTGACTTTCACACGGTGAAGCAACACCATGTCATTCTTACAGAGTGATAAAGAAGAGTGACCCATGCTTAACTTTCTTCAGAATTGCTAGAGGGCTTTTCTTTTAAGTACAGATTTCTAAGCCCAGTCCACATCCAGGAAGCTAGTTCTTTCTGGGGTGGAGACCCAGAAATGTGTTTTAATATGTGTTCACAGAAATTCTGAGGCAGTTGGTAACTGCTTTACTTGTTTAATTACTTAACTTCTTCTTCTTCTTCTTCTTCTTCTTCTTCTTCTTCTTCTTCTTCTTCT
>LOEQ01002740.1:22348-39683 GCA_001685075.1 Bramus lutescens
GTAGCTATGGAGCCAGTCCTGGAACTTGCTCTGTAGACCAGTCTGGCCTTGAACTCACAGAGCTCCACCTGTCTCTGACTCCCAAGTGCTGGGATTAAAGGTGTGCGCCACTCGCCACTACCACCGGACTCATTCATTTACTTTTTAAATATAGCAAAATACAATATAAGAAGATAAAACAATAACTAACACATTGAAGATGGACAAGAGAAACCAAGAGAAGCGAGCCCAAGAGAAGGCTCAAGAATCAGGCTTACCCACTTGTTTGCACACTCAGCTGTCCCATAAAAATACAAAACTGGGAGTCTTAATGTAAGCACAGAGGACGTGGTGCAGACCTGTGCAGACCTGTGCATGCTGCTTCAGTCTCTGTGAGTTCATAAGAGCATTGCTTATGTTGATTTAGAGGACCTTGTCCTCTGGTGTCCTCCATCCCCTCCGGCTCTTACCTTCTGAATGATACAAGGTGGCTGTGACCAGAGTTTGGGCCACGTAAGGCTGAGGATGTAAGCACTGGAGAAGGTGTCGTCTGCCTTGTGGTCTCACTTTAAAGCTGTTGGGTGCCACATGCTATGAAAGGCGGAACTGGACAAGCCTGGGGATATCTCCTGTGCCCTCAAACCTCTGATGAAGCCCTACAATGTCCCTCATTCCCTCACTAGATCCAAACTGATTTTTTTGACTCCTGTAAGGTGCCTGGGTATTGGTTTGTAATTATTTTATTTCTTCCCAAAAGTTTTATTGGGATTTATTTTGTCTGCCATATGATCCATGCTGCTAGAATGTCCGGAGCAGCAGTACAGGAGAGGGATATTTGCAGCTGTTGGACCATCGCTCTGAAGGTTTACATATCAGAAGAATTCTGGGTACCTTTCAGTCATCACTCTTCAAGTCCCCACCTGAGTTTGAGATCATCTACTACAGAGCTGCCTATTAGGGAAAGCGCAGGTAAATAGAGGCACATATTTTGTGTTCACTAGTTACTTTTCTCGGTACTGCAACAAAATACTTCAGAAAAGCCACTATCCTCTAAGGGTATAAATCCATCCTGGTGCAGAAGGCACAGAGGTAGAGGAGTTAGGCAGCTGGTCACACTGCAGCTGCAGTCAGGAAGCTGAGAGGGACAACCTCTTGTACTCAGTTTATTATACAGCCTGGGACCCCAGCTCGTGGGACAGTGCCACCCACAGTTAGTGTGGGTCTTTCCACTTCAATTAACCCAGTCTACAAACTTCCTCACAGACATACCCAGAGATTTGTCTCCAAGGTGACTCTAGATCCTCTCATATTGACAAACTAAACACAGCTTGTTTTGAATATTGACACATATGACATCATGCATGGGAACTGTATGTCTTTCCACAGTAAAGGGGCATCCCATTATTTTGATGAACATACACTTAAAGCATCTGTTTTGTTTTATAAACATGTTAGTGTCTCTCCAACTTACACTTACAGAATATTAAAACGATACTGCCAGGTTGAGGAAAAAGTAAGAAACCGTGTCAAAAAATCTTTGTGAGCCGAGTATCACAGAAATTGGAAAAATGATCTCACTAGGAATTCTCCAGCTTCAAGCTTTATAATTACCCACATTGAAAAAGACCCTGAGTGCATCAAGTAGGGCTATCTCTAAATAAGTGCTGGTCACCCACATTATAGAGCAGTGAGTCACAGGACTTGGACTCATTGGCAGGAAGAGCTATTCAAGATATGTAGTTGACTCAATTATAGGCTCTCACTTTCAGAAAAGGATCCTTTTTGTGTCGTGTCCATCTGGAGCTATGTTCACCAAAATGTTCCCATGGAAGGGTGGAATTTCAAGTAGTATGTAAGCATTTTAATTTAGGGGAGGGAAGGTAAAGAAATTGGGGTGAGAAGTAGCCAAGTATAGAAGCTTAAGATGCCATGAGAATGTTGTTCCCATAGACGGCCACCAGAAAGTCATCCGCATTACAGATAAAGCTTCCATGTCCTCTGTCACTGGGCAATAGTAATCCCATAAGACTAGATAATCCAGGCAACTCAAGACAGGAGACATCAGTTGTCAAAACACATATCATTGCAGAATGACAGAGAGGGAACTTACCAGGTTTTGTTTTCCCAAATCCAGGGTTTTGGGGATCCTACACCCAGCCAAGCCTGATAAGGTAGGGTCCTCTGGCCCCTAAGGAGCTGGGTCCTCCAGGACTTGTGACACTGTTGGGAAGGTGGCTTTTCTTTCCTCAATGCATCTTTACTCGAGTAGCCTTGAATATGTTACTTATGTTCTCCAGGCCTCAGCTTCCCCATGGAAACATTTCCTTTGCTGGTTCCTGGAGAGGAGAACACCCAGGTCAGGTGCCAAGAATAGGATCTTCCATATGGGAAACTGTTCATCTGCTTTGACTCCTCCCTCCCATCCTCTGTCTGATTTATTGGGGCGTTTTTAAAACGCACCCTGGAGGATACCATATTCCTCTTCCAAGAGCACATTCTCATTTGCAGGGCTTCTGGACCTGCAGGGTTTCTGGGGCTCTCCCTCATATGGTCACTTTCTCTGCCTAGCTGCCTTCCCTTCAGAGAAGCTTCAGTGACCTCCTTTCTTCCTCTCCTACTATGCTCTCTCCTTTTCTTGCTTTCTTTCCTGTCACCTAACCCATGCCTCCTCATTTCCAGGAATGATGAGAAACCACACCTTTTAAGCCATTTTCCAGACCCCAGTTCTCCACTGTGCATTCCACTCCCTCCTGTGGTCCAGTGCTATGCCTCCTTTCAGATCGTGCCAGAGTAAGGATGGATGTCCCTCCAGCCCATTCAGGGTTCATGATGTTTGCCGCTGAGGACCAGGCACATAGTTGACAGGTGACTGAACATGCCTTGAAAATGAAGCCAGATCAGGATGTAGGGGCATACAGATAGGGAAATGACTGCCCTATTACAACTGTGCCTCCTCTCTCTCTCTCTCTCTCTCTCTCTCTCTCTCTCTCTCATGTTGTGTGATATTTCAATTGCATTCTGACATTCCCAAGACTGTAAATAAAAAATTTGCTTTGAATCAGAGGGTGGAGCTAGCCATTAAGCTGACAAACACCACCCAAAGATCAGCTTTGGACTAAAAACTCCTCAGGACAAGTTCAAGGCAGCTAGCTTAGATGGTTCAACCTCATGCACTACTCCAGCCAGGTCTTCAGATAAGCCCTACACTTTCCCATTACACAGGGACTGGCAACAAATGATACAACTCTCCCAGAACTTAACCTTTATTTACATTTTCTCAGGGTTCCCTAGACATGCTGTTGCCCCCCAGACATCAGGAAGCAACCTAGAGAACATGATACACACATTCCCAATATGTGGGGTGGGTGGATTTTGGTCATTCAATGGGTTATGAATATTTGTCATCATTTAGGGGAGTTGGTTATAAGTTGTTATTGTGAATGGTCAGAAAAAAAAGCTGATCAAAGATTAGATTCAGGGATCTCATTCTGAAGAAAAAAGTGGGAATATAGAAATTATAGGATAAAAAGTAGAACTGGACATTATGAATATAATTCTTACCTGATAGTTGTTGTTATTGTAAATAGTTTTCTGTGTCAGTATTAAAACTTCTTCTTTTTGTTTAGACAAAAAAGGAAATGTTTTGTGATATTTTGATCATATTGTGATACTCCCAAGACTGTCAATAAAATTAGCTTTGAATAAGAGGGCAGAGCTAGTTACAAGCTAATCAAAATTAACCATAGAGGTTTTGGAGAACTGAGGGCAGATAGAGAGACAGGAAGTAGTATGACTGGACTTAGAGAGAATCCTGGTTTCTTTTTGGATGGAGAGAGAGGAGGGTGCTTGTTGCTTCTCTACTGCTTCTCTGATCATTTAGGCTCTTACTCCCATATCTGACTTTTGAGTTTTTACTGATAAAGAGTAATTGAATAAATGCATTACTTATGTCTCTACCTCCCCCCTTTGTTATACACCATGATGATTATTTTGAGGCCTCCCATGGAGCTCAGTGGGAATCTGTATACTCTACATCCCTATGTCCTATTCCTTTTCCTCTCAACTACAGTCCTGACAAAATGGATCTCTGGTAGCTCCTACCTACACTCATGCTCCTTTTAATTGGCCAACTCAAATTAGTTTTCAGGTTCCAGTCAAGTGGCCCGTCTTCTACAAAGTTCTCCTACAACCCAATGGGTCTATGGTCTTGCTACCTCTTTGTCTCCACCCTAGCCTTCATGCATCAGAGCTTTAATCCTTAAGTGTCAGAATCTGTAGCTAGCAAAGGACTCCTTATGAGCATCCAGGAGTTTCCAACTTCCAACACAGGTTTGGACCTTAAAGTCCCAAGTTTGGCTCTGCCACTGCCTGTGTCTGATGGCTCAGTCATTCTAGATCAGTGTGTCTATGTGACACAAGATATAGCAGGATACCAAGCAAAATACTCAAAGTCACATACTCAGGCTTCAAAGTTTCCCTACCTCTTCACATCTCAGTATCTATTCATTGAAATGGGCCAAGCTGAGCTATTGTATCTATTCTATACTTGAGAAAACCTAGGCCATAGAAGGAGAAGGATTCACAAACCCCAGAAGAGTCAGAAATAGTTTGTATGTGCATACAAAAAGACCTCTGGCCCATCTGCAAGATTTGAGGGTTTTTTTTTTTTAGAAAGAATTGGTTATTATGCATCTACTTGCCACAATTTAAAATCACCCAAGAAGAGAGCCTCTATTGATAAACTATCTTTATTATGTTAGGCTGTGTGCATGTATGGTGCGAGGGTATTGCCTAATTGTTCATTGACGTAGGAACATCCAGCTCACTGCAAGCAGTGCCGTTTTCCTAGGCTTGATGTAAGAGTAGAATGTTAGCTAAGAATGAGCAAAACAAGAAGGCAAGTTGGGAGCATGGGTACCTTCCTTTTCTCTGCCCTTGACTGTGGATGTGATGTGACCAGCTGTCTCAAGTTTCTGCTTCCCAACTTCTCTGTCATAATGGGCTGTAACCTAGTATTATGGACCAAATAATAAACCCTTTCTTCTCTTCTATTGTTTTTTTGCCAGAGTATTTTATCATAACACAGAAACTAGAACAGGTGCTTTGAGATTGCCTGAGATTGAGACATGCTGGAGGCGACTTCAGGTAGAGGGACAGCTTTTGTATGGGATAGTTCCAAGATCCTGGAATCTGTGTACTACTCTCGGGGTGAGGGGTGAGAGAAGTGCTTAGGGATAGATCTTGGGAGGTGTGGCCTTGGTGGAGTAGGGGTGGTATTATTGGAGGAAATGTGTCCCTGGGGGCAAGCTTTGAAGTCTCAGATGTTCAAGCTAAACCCAACCTGGCTTTCTCTTCTTGTTGCCTGTTAATCCAGATATAGAACTATCAGCTTCTTTTCCAGCACCTTGTCTGTCTACACACCACCCTGCTTCCTACCATGACAATAATGTACTCTAAAACTCTGAAACTGTAAGTCAGCCCCAATTAAATGTCTTCCTTTACAAGAGTTGCCGTTGCCATGTAATCTCTTCACAGCAAATGAAACCTTAAAAAAGATGAGATAAAGAATGAGATTTTTCTCTCTTGGCTACCTGGGGTTAATGAAGGCCTTTGAGTGAGAAGAAAGATTCACCCAAAAAGAGAATGCTTCTGTGAGTGGAAAGGACATGAAGAAGGCTGAAGCATTTGGGTAGGTGAAGCATGTTGGTTCTTATGTCAGCAGTCTGGAATGAGGGCAAACCCCTGCCCCTTGTCCTTGTCTGACTTTGGTGAGATTCTCAGGGATATAGATAGATTCTTCTAGGGCTTCTGCTGGTACCTACCTGCCTGCTCTTAGGATGTGATGGGTCCAGATGAGGGCTTAAGGTATGAACAGTGACTACAGCCTCTGAATTCCACAGGACATCTCAGTGGCCTTAGAATTCCTTCTAGAGTCACTGTCCTGAAAAACCTTGATGGAGGTGTGTGGCTTCAAGAACATGGGTCAGCTGGTTATATTTGGAATGCCCGGTGAGAAAATGCAAGGTCAAGTGGGCTAGAAGAGTCAGAATCACTTGAGAACCAGTGTTTGTTTTGTTTTAATTCTTATTTGTGCTTTTAGAATTTCAGGATGAACTCATGGAGAAGGCCAAGGAAAACAATTTAAAAACACATGATTGAAACATTGAAAGGACCTATCTCCTCTTCTTCAATGTCCCCTGTTGTGTGAGTTTTGGGGGAAAACCATGAACAAACATCTGTCCATTTAACACACACCACCGATGTCAGAACAAAGAAATGTTTCTTTATTGGGGAGATTGGGGGAGGACAAGGTCTCCTATATCTCAGGCTTGCCTCATACTTGCTCTATAGCTGAGAATGACATTGAGATCCTGACCCCTCCCTCAGCCTCCATCTCCTGAATGCTGGGGACACAGGTGTGGTCCAGCATACCTGGTGTCATGTAGTACTAGGGAATGAACGCAGAGCCTTGTGTATGCTAGGTAAGCACGCTACCAGTTGAGTCACACTCCCAAACGCTAAAGAAATGGTTGTATCCAAATCCAGAAAGCTGAACCATGAGTTTATTGAAGGTGGTTGCAGGAGGATGAGTAACTTTTGGGCTGTATCATTGAGAAATCCCACCTCAGCATGGGTGCTCACTCAAGAAAGCTGTATCTTCAGATTTCCTCTCATAACTTGAAGGTAACTACTCCATTAAAGCGCCTTCCCTATCTCAACGATTGTTATTGCTTTTACAATCTCAATGGGGAGCCTAGTGGGGCCTGTAAATTCCATGAGTTTCCTGAGTCTTGTTTGTTTGGAGTTTATTGAATCTTGTGAGCCTCCTGGCTCCATGTAGAAGGATATGTTTCTTTTCAATCAGAAGAAAACAGCTATAATCACAGTCTCAATGGGCACAAAGACACACTTTGTGTGAGACTCCTCTGGCCCCTGTCTTCTCTCACTGGGGAGGGTGGCTTTCCCCTAGAAGGTGGTTACCTGAAAATAGAAGGTTCTAGAGCTCCAGAAATTTGCAAAGATTACTAATGTCTAGTGATCTCATTGTTAGGAAAGATTACTGTGATTGTAGTAGATGGTTCTGATTGGCTCAAGGTGTTGTCATGAGTTAATGTTGAAGTCAGGTTGGAATCGTGGTCTTTGATTTTTGTGACCCATCTTAGGTTGATTTTATTGTCAGTAAATTAAGCACACACAATGCCTTGACATTTATGTAGTAATTTCCATCCCTTTTCTCAGCTGAGCATACCCTCAAGGTAGGGCATGGCTTTTTTATGTCACAGGTAAGGAAACTGAGTCCAAGAAGAAGTGTGAGTGTGGTGGTGGGTGTTTTCCTGCTAGTATTTGGAGGCCAGATTTCCTGATCTCTAATGTAAAATTCTTTGGAGTCTGTCAATGAATCTCCAAATGTGGTTATATTAGTGTCTCTGAAGAACATATTTGAAATCAGGAACCTGAGCTCTTTATCCCTGAGTTTAGACTAGGAGCTGTGGATCTACTTTCCAAACTAGGTTCCCAAGGAATCCTGAAGCAAGTCACTGGCAGGTCCTACTTAGAGATGATTGTGACCTAGCCCAGAGCTTCTCGGACTTGAACTTGTATATGTTACACCTGAGCCTCACGTTCAAGTACCCTATCAAACTCAAGATCTGCACTGGACTAGGGGATCCTTACTGTAGTCCTAATGAGTTTGTGAGAGATGCTGTTGCTGCAGGATCATGGACCACTTGGTTTCTATAGCTAAGATTGTGGACTTGTACTGTATGTGCACATCAGGCTGGATAGGCTATAATACAAGCAGAGATGTGCTTTGCTATGCCTTCCCAGGAGAGGCTAATCTGAGGTGTCATATCAGTTTCTAATCTTCACATCTAACCACCCCTTTCCTTTGTTTAACCTACACCAAATGAGAGTCCTGAAAGCATAAGAAAGAGCCTATCACCTAGGGGAATCTCACTTAAAGCAGCTTCTGATGGAAAAAATCTTTCTATGATGTCCTATGAGGTCAGGGAGGGACAGAAATTGCTGAATGCATTGGAAAATGCAGGAGATCCTACCTATCCAAAGATGCTTTTTTTATGTGTGATCCCCAATACTATCTCTAACCCCCTCCTGAATCTTGTGTTATGCTGATAGTTCCCTAAGTATTTTTAATTAGATTTCCAAAGCAAAAGAAAGTTTCCAAAGTTAATTAAAAGTTGCCTCACTGTAATTGTATAAAAGCAGCTTTTGCTTCTGAAAATTAAATTATTATAATTAAACTCCTCTATCCATTTAAAGATTTTAGTGGAATGTTTATTATCCATTTATTATGAAGAGACCTTGGAATGGATGTTGCTCCCACAAGCAGGACTTGGCCCAGCCAATGGGTCCTGTCATGGAATTAGCCTTTCCCTCTTTTGTCGTCTCATGTTTCTGGGACGGGAAAATGAAATGCCATATGAGTTAAGTGCTCGAGTGAAATACAAGTTTTAAGCCCATCTCCAAATTCTGGCCATCTCTCATGGCAGACCACATCACTGCTCACTCGCATTAACTCCCCCTCCCTAGGGTACTCTATTTTCTTATTTTTAAAGACTTCTTAATTTTTATTTTATGCGTTTGAGTGTTTACCTTTATGTATGTATGTGTACTTCATGCATGTAGTACCCACACAGGCCAGAAGAAGGGACTGGGCTCCCTAGCACTGTAGTTTCAGATGGTTGTGAGTTATGATGTGGGTGTTGGAAATCAAGCCCAAGTCCTCTGCAAGAGCTCTTAGGGCACTTTCTTAACTGGTGAGTCGTTTGTCTAGCGCCTGTACTTTAGTTTCTTTGGGTTGGAGAAAGGTGATTTGCATTACTTATTGCGTACTTCTCTTGAAGTCTTATATGATCCTCTGAGCAGGAATTTTGTACTCCTCCAGTGACCTGCTTTGGCACTTGATTGACTTTCCTGTTACTGCGTTGCTATAATCCTCTTATACTCATGGATTTTATGCCTTCAGTTTCAGTTAGCACAGCCTAGATTTTTCCATCAGAAGAAACAGCTCCGAAATTTAGTGGCCAAATACTTTATTTCTTGCTCACATGATCCCAGATCAGCTTAATTATGTTCCAGGTCAACACTGGGAAATGGTTAAAGAAGAAGCTCCTATCTGGGTTTAGACTGGTCTTCTGGGAGGGGGAAGCACTGTCTAGCAGTTACTCACTGCCTCTGTAAGAGTTGCTTGGAAGATGAGTATGCTCTGCTCACATTTCGTTGACCACCACAAGTCACAGGGTCATGCTGGTTATTGAGGGAGTGTGAGCTACACTGCTTTTTTGGAAAGTCGCATAAGTCTTTGAGTCATAACGTATCTTATACAGTCTTCTCTTGGTAGCAAACTTTAACTTTTTTTCTTCTTAATCTATTCTTTCTCAAAGGGACAGTTTATAAGTCTCTTCCAACACATTAGCAGGCTCTGAGGCTGAGAACATGTGACAGTCTCAGTATCAGATTTATATATAGATCTTTTGGATATGGTGACTTGGCATTTTTCTTCCTACATCTAGGATACATAGTGATTGGCCAGTGCAATAAACACTTTTCTAGAATAGGGATCAGGGGAAGATGCCAGTTCATAGAAGTTCCTTTTTCTTACTGGACAGATGTTACAGGGTGTTCTTGCATGGAAGATGGGACATGCTCCTTGATTGCACTGCTCTGGGAAGGGCTTCTTGCCCAGTGTTCTCTATGACTTTCTACATACTGGGACCTTCTTTCCTTTTCATTGTTCTCTCTGAGTCCAATTAGAAAAGGCATTGGGAAATTATCTTTAAAGTCCACTTCTTGTCTTTAAAACATGGACCACTGTAATGATTGATTGTAATTGTAAGCTTGATTGGATTTGGAAACACCAGGAAACACATTTCTGGGTGTGCTTATAAGGATGTTTCCAGAAAGGTTTTAATAAGGAAGGAAGATTTACCCTGAATGTAGGGGGCACCACCCCATGGACTTGAATCCAGAGCAATGGGTGTGATGTAGTTAGTCACCTCATTGGTCACAACAACGGGAAGGGCGACTACTACAGCTACTTACAGATTATCTTCCATTCTGGATTGTTGGAGGTTTCCAGTGTAAATTGACAGCCCTTGTTATATCAATTGGTGGCACAATGTTCTTAAAATTTTAGCTAGTGCTTTGTATCTTTAATCATACCAATAGCCCATTTGGGGCCACACTTCTGCCTTAATTATAGATAATCTGAGAGGAAAAGACTCGTATAGATGATCTGTATCCTTCATCTCTTTCCCCTATGGCATTTGTTTAATGGAAGGAGATGACTGGGTTCTATGTTAGTCAACTCAAGATATTTTTTAAAATGAAAGCTAGCATTCTGTGTTGATTTAGTCTCTACCCACAGACTCAGTCTTTGTTACTTGAGGGGACTGTAAGTTTTATCTATTTTTTCTATTGCTAGTTGGAAAGTAAAGGCACTTGAAAATGTTGTCATTTCCAGATTCTATTTTCTTTCTCCGCTTTTAATCTGACTAAATATTTCCTGAGCTCATCCCTTTATTGAACTAATTTGTCAAGTGCCAACTAATAGCTCCCCAAGAAGGCTACTAATATTATATTCCCCAATCTGTTCACCTAAATCCAGAGGCTCATTTGGCACATTTCCTACCCTCTAATTTATTGTAAGAAACAGCTGTAGCAAACAGTCTACCACTCTGTATTGTTGCCTCCTTCTTCCTGTACTCCTGTGAGTCTCTTCTGCTGCTCCTGTTTAGCTCTAAAAAGAATGTCAGGTAGTCTTAGTGTTTGTTCTTCCATTAGTGTTTTTCTAGAACTGAGTCCCTTTCCAGCCAGAAGCTAAGCAGGTATACTTCCAATCTCAGTGTCTGTAGTGAGAGTTAGTTTACTATTTCTTCTTTCTATTTATCTCAGGCCAACTGTGACTCTGTCTCATGGAAACTTGATTCTAGAAGTATTCCCATTAGAGCATTTCCACTCTTGGGGAAGAGGGGAAATACATACATGGAAAATCACATAAATTGTGTGTGTGTGTGTGTGTGTGTGTGTATGTGTGTTTGAAGGTACATGCATGTATATGGGTATGTATATTGGAATATCCCATCCTGGAGAGAGACTCATTAATACTCAGGAAGTAAACGACCCACTAGTCTCAGGAAGTCCCTGAAACTAGCAGGTCTCTCTCTCTCTCTCTCTCTCTCTCTCTCTCATAGATTATTCTCTCATACAATACATCCTGACCACAGGTTCCCCTCCTTCCATTCTTCTGTTTCTCCCAGTTCCCCCTCACCTCCTTCTTTGCTGAATCCACTCCCTTTCCTCTTCTTCCAAAAAGAGCAGGCCTCCAAGAGACAACAACCAAACAGAAAAAACAAAATATAACAAACAAAAGCCCTTACACAGAGGCTGGACAAGGCAGCAGAAGGTAAAGAGCTCCAAGCTAACAGCCACCACATATATGTAGATGACCTGATGCAGACCCATGCATGCCCCATGCATGCTGCTTCAGTCTCTGTGAGCACATGTGCAACCATATGTGCTAGTTGATTTGATGGGTTGTGTTCTCCTGGTGTCCTCTGCCCATCTGGTTCCTACAATTTTCTGCCCCTTCTTCCATAGGATTCCCCAGCTCTGAGGGGAGGAACCCTATGGAGAACACCAGTTTAGCATCTTTCTCCATACAATGTGTGGCTGTAGGTCTCTGTATGTACTCCTATCTGCTGCTGGAGGAGGCCTCTCTGATGATAACCAGACAAGGCACTAATCTATGAGGATATCAGAACATGGTTAGAGATCATTTAATTGATTTTCCCCTTTTTTTTTAGACCAGCCCATGTTTGGTTCTACCCTAGGTCTCTGGACTATCCAGTCTCTGGTTCCTGGCCATATAAGCAGTGTCTGGCATGGACTCTCTCATGGATTGGGCCTCAAGTTAAATGAGACATTGGTTTTCCATTCCTACAAGTGCCTCAGCACATATTGCAGGCAAGACCGATTATAGGTCAAAAGTATTGTGGCTGGCTTTGTTTCTCTTTCCATAGCCTGCACAGTACCTTCCCGCACCAAAGAGATTGGAATATAGGGGTGAAGGCTCCATGTAGGCACCACCTCAACTTCTCCATAGTCAATGAGCTGTGTGGGTGTTGTCCACAGCAAGAAGGCTTCACTGTCAGTTTGGAGAGAGCAACCCTCTGTTATAGTATCAGCCTAGGTTGTTTCGGGATGTCCTCAGACAACTCAACCAAGTGCAGCCTAATCCTGCCAATGGGAGCCTTGTCTGGCTACAAGAGATCGATAGTTCAGACTTCATTCCCCATTACTAGAAGTTCTCACTAGCACCACCCTTATTTATTCCAGAAGGAATTGATTTCCATTGCACTAGGTTTTCACATCATCACCCAAATGCTCCCAATTCTAGCTGTCCCTCCCCACACTCTTCCTTCATTCCATCTCCTTCACTCCCATACCTGGTCTCTTTCACTCCCAGCCCCATCCACCTCCAGTTCACCTGCCAAATCTATTCTATTTTTCTTTCCCTGGAAGATCCCTCCTCCCCAATCTCCCCTCTTTAGCTAATTTCTCTCAGCCTATAGATTGCAACTTGGTTATCTTTTGTTTAATGGCTAATATCTACTTATAAGTGAATATAAAGCATATTTGTCTTTCTGAGTCTGCCTTATCTCATTCAGGATGATTTTTTTTCTAGTGCCATCCATTTGCCTGCAAATTTCAAGATGTCATTTTTTTAAACAGCTGAGTAATACTCCATTGTGTAGATGTATCACATTTTCTTTATACATTATTCTGCTGAGGGACATTTAGGTTGTTTCCAGTTTTGGCTATTATGAATAAAGCCACAGTAAAAATATGGTTAAGCAAGTGTCCTTGTGGTAGGTTTGAATGTCCTTAGAATTTATGCCCCTGAGTGGTACAGCTGAGTCTTTAGGTGGATCTACTCCCAGTTTTCTGAGAAACTGCCATATTATTTTCCACTGTGGCTATATAAGTATGCATTCCCGTCAGCAATGGAGGAGTGTTCCCTTTGCTTCAAATCCTTTTCAGTATGAGCTGTCACTTGTATTATGGATCATAGCCATTCTGACAGGTGTAAGATGGAATCTCAAAGTTGTTTTAATTTGCAATTTCCTGAGAGCTAAGGATGTTGAACATTTCTTTAAGTGTTTCTCTGTCATTTGAAATTCTATTGAGAATTCTGTTTATATTTGTATCCCATTTTTTAATTGAATTATTTGTTTTTTAGATATCTAGTTTCTCAAGTTCTCCATATATGTTGTAGATTAGTCCTCTATTGGAGTAGGTAAAAATCTTTTTCCATTCTGTATGCACTTGAACTTGAGTTTGGGGCAGGGTGTTGAGTATGGATCTATTTGCATTCTTCTGCATACAGTTATCCAGTTTCACTAGCACCATTTGTTGAAGATGATTTCCTATTTCCACTGTGTATTTCTGGCTGCTTTATTTTTTTTAAATCAGGTGTTCATATATGTGTGGATTTATGTCTGTATCTTTGATTTGGTTCCATTGATCAACAAGTCTGTTTTTCATACCAATTCCATTCTTTTTATTATATTACCATCACTCTGTATTACAACTTATAATCAAGAATGCTGATACCTCCAGCAGTTCTTTAATTGTTGAGGATTGTTTTAGCTATTCTGTTTTTTCTTTTTTGAAGGGGGTTCCATATGAAGTTTAGCATTATTCTTTCAAAGTCTGTAAAGAATTGTTTTGTAATATTAATGAGGATTGCATTGTATCTGTAGATTGCTTTTGTCAAGCATTTTTACTACGTTAATCCTACTGACTCATGAGCATGGGAGATCTTTCTATTGTCTGATATCTTCTTCAATTTCTTTCTTCAAAGACTTGAAGTTTTGTCATAGAAGTCTTTCATTGGCTTGGTTGGATACAAAACATTCTCTATCATTTGTGGCTATTATGAAAGGTAGTATTTCCCTAATTTCCTTCTCAGTCCATTTGTCATTTGTATGGAGGCTTACTGATTTTTTGAGTTAATTTTTATCAAGCCACTTTACTGAAAGTATTTATCAGCTGTAGAAGTTCCTTGCTAGAATTTTTGGGGTTACTTATGTATACTGTCATATCATCTTTCAAATAACGATACCTTGATGTCTTTCTTTCCAATTTGTATCCTTGTAATCTCCCATAGTTGTCTTATTGCGCTAGCTAGTACTTCAAATACTGATGATGGAAGTTGCAAAAGAGCTGGGTGGTGGTGACACATGCCTTTAATCCCAGTACTTGGGAGGCAGAGGCAGGTGGATCTCTGTGAGTTCAAGGCCAGCCTGGTCTACAAGAGCTAGTTCTAGGATGGGAACCAAAAGCTACGGAGAAACCCTGTCTAAAAATCCAAAAAAAAAGGACAAAAATAATACCACACTAGTTCAGAATTACATATAAAAAAGGGTAATTTATTTAGAGGTACACTTACAGATCACAGTCCTAGATTACAGTCCTCTGAATGAAAAGGGAACAGGAACTGAATGTAGCAGCTGGAAGTGAGAGCTAGAAGTGAGAAAGCAAGCACATGCTTTACAGCTGCATTTATAGCATAAGAGACCACACCCAAGTTGGCTTGTATCTTAAAGGTTAGTGGCTGAAGGAGTTCCCATAGAACCTCTCCCTTTTGCTTAAATAAGAGAGTTCCAAACCCAATACAAAACTCTGTACACTAGGAACAGTTATCTCCGCATTTATCCCTAATTTCTCCAGGACTTTTATCATAAGGGATGTTGGATTTTGTTAAAGGTCTTTTCTATATCTAATGTGATTTTTTTGTCTTTTATTTTGTTTATATGATGGATTACATTTACTGATTTTTATACATTGAACCATCCCTACTTCTCTGGGATGAAGCCTACTTGAACATGGTTGGTGATCTTTTTTATGTGTTCTTGGATTCTGTTTGCAAGTATTATATTGTATATTTTTGCATCAGTGTTCATAAGGGAAATTGCTCTGCAATTCTCTTTCTTTGTTGAGTCTTTACATGGTTTGAATATCACGGTGACTACAGCCTCCTGAAATGACTTTGGCAATGTTCCTTTTGTTTCCATTTTGTAGCCTAATGTAAGGAGTATTAGTATTAACTTTTCTCTGTAAGTCTGGCAGGATTCTGTGATAAAACTGTCTGGCCCTAGGTTTTTTTTATTTGTTTGATGTAGTCAGATGCTGCTCGTTTGTTCCCCAGTTGCTCGGACCTGAAATAATCACACCGAAACTGCATTATTTGTAATACCCTTTGGCCAATAACATAAGCATATTGCTAGCTAGCTCTTATATCTTAAATTAACCCATTTCTATTCATCTGTGTATCAGCATGTGGCTGTGGCTTACCGGGCAAAGTTCTGGTGTCTGTCTCCTCCGGCTGCTACATGGCGTCCCACTACTTTGCCTACTATCTCTACATCTCTGTTTGGATTTTCTGCCTGGTTTTACTTTGTTAAGCCATTGGCTGAAAGCAGCTTTTTTATTAACCAATGATATACAGAGGGGAATCCCAGATTACCTCCTGTTTTCTGTATAAATAAAAAGGAAGGTTTTAACTTTAACATAGTAAAATTGTATATAACAAAACAGATATCAAGCAATGTTTATATCTACTTTATCTTTTATCATAAATAAGGAAAACTATAACTATCTGTTCTTCAACTCTATCAAAGACTGCAAAAGGATATAATATTATCCAAGTTAACAGAAAGTGCATTGTAAGCAACTTCCAAAACTCTAGAATTGACAGAGACATCTTTCTGCCTGGACAATCACCCAAAGTGATGCTGTAACATTGGGGCATCCAATCTTTAGTCTACAGGCCCATAGTATCCAGTACACTTTCCATAAATCAAGAAATCTGACAATTTGTTCTACCTTATAATGGCAAAGACCATCAGTATCTTTCTTCTGTGTCCTGCAGAATGTCTTGCAGACTCTTTTATGAAGCAGGAACCCAAAAGGACCATCTCACCTTTAGGCAAATTTAGTTATCATTTCTCTGTGGGTCCTGCATGTCCAGTTGGGTTTGTGCCCCATGTTGGGTGTCAAACTATAGTTGGAGACAATTCATTTGTTGACCTGCTAGCTCAGTCAGTAGAGCATGACACTCTTAATCTCAGAGTCCTTGGTCACGTGTTGGGCACCAATCTGTAATCAGAGGCTGCTTGTTTGTTCCCCAGCTGCTGAGACCTGAAATAAACACACAGATACTGTATTATTTGTAATACTGTTATGCCAATAGCTTAAGCATATTGCTATCTACCTCTTATATTTTAAATTAACCCATTTCTACTAATCTGTATATTGTCACATATCTGTGCTTATTGGACAATGTTCCGGCATCTGTCTTTTCCGGCAGCTACATGGCATCCCACTGACTCAGCCTACTCTCTCTTATCTCTGTTTGTGTTTCTTTCCTGGTTTTTCTCTGTTAAGACATTGGCCAAAAGCACCTTCTTTATTAACCAATGGTATACAGAGGGGAATCCCACATCACCCTAGGAGACTTTTGACAATGACTTCTATTTCACTAGGGGTTATAGGTCTATTTTAATTGTTTATCTGATCCTGATTTAACTGGATAAGTGGCATGCCTTAAGAAAATTGTCTATTTCTTTTAGATTTTCCAATTTTGTGAAGTATAAGTTTTTAAAGTATGCCCTTATGATACTGTGTATTTCCTTAGTGTTTGTTGTTTTTCATTTATGATTTTGTTAATTCAGATAGTCCCCAGAGTTTGTCTGTCTTGTTGACTTTCTCAAAGAACCAACTCTTGGTTTCATTGTGTTTGTATTATTTTTGTTGCTGCTATTTATATTTTTATTATTTCTTTTATTTTTTATTTTTAATTTTATTAATTTTTATTGAGCTCTACATTTTTCTCTGCTCCTCTCCCTATCTCTCCCCCCTTCAACCCTCTCCCAAGGTCCCCATGCTCCAAATATTCAGAAGATCTTGTCTTTTTCTACTTTCCATGTAGATTAGATCTATGTATGTCTCTCCTAGGGTTCTCATTGTTGTCTAGGTTCCCTGAGATTGTGATTTGTGAGCTGCTTTTCTTTGATTTATTTTTAAAAACCACTTATGAGTGAGTACATGTGATAATTGTCTTTCTAGGTCTGGGTTACCTCACTCAAAATGATATTTTCTAGCTATATCCATTCACCTGCAAAATTCAATGTATCATTTTTTCTACTGTGTAGTACTCCATTGTGTAAATATATCATGTTTTTCTTATCCATTCTTTGGTCAAGGGGCATTTAGGTTATTTCCAGGTTCTGGCTATGACAAACAATGCTGCTATGAACATAGTTGAGTACAT
>LOEQ01002740.1:41207-53474 GCA_001685075.1 Bramus lutescens
GAGTTTGGCAATGTTTCTTCTGTTTCTATTGTGTGGAACAATTTGAGGAGTATTAGTATTAGTTTTTCTTTGAAAATCTTGTAGAATTCTGCTTTGAAACCATCTGGTCCTGGGCTTTTTTTGGTTGGGAGACTTTTGATGACTATTCCTATTTCTTTAGCAGTTATAGGTCTATTTAATTTGCTTATCTGGTGCTGATTTAATTTTAGTAAATGATATTTTTCCAGAAAATTGTCCATTTCCTTTAAGTTTTCCAATTTTGTGGAGTACATGTTTTCAAAATATGACTTATTGATTCTCTAGACCTCCTCCATGTCTGTTGTTATGTCCCCTTTTCATTTCTGATTTTGTTAATTTGGCTATTCTCTCTCTGCCTTTTGGTTAGTTTGGATAAAGGTTTATCCATTTTGTTGCTTTTCTTGAAGAACCAACTCTTTGTCTCATTGATTCTTTGTAATTTTTTTGTTTCTATTTTGTTGATTTTAGCTCTCAGTTTGAATGTTTCCTGCCATCTAGTCCTCATGGGTGAGTTTGCTTCTTTTTGTTCTAGAGTTTTCAGGTGTTCTGTTAACTCACTAGTGTTTAATTTTCCCAGCTTCTTCATGTAGGCATTTAGTGCTATGAACTTTCCAGTTAACACTACTTTCATTGTGTCCCATAAATCTGGATATGTTGTGTGGTCATTTTCATTGAATTTTAGGAAGTCTTTAATTTTTTCCTTTATTTCTTCCTTGACCCACTGATGTTTCAGTTGAGCATTGTTTAATTTCCATGTGTTTGTGGGCATTCTGAAATAATTGTTGCTGTTGAATTCTAATTTTAAGCCATGGTGATCCAATAAGTTACATAGGGTTATTCCATTTCTTTTTGTATTTTTTGAGCTTTGTTGTGTTAGTGAGTATGTGGTCAATTTTTGGGACGGTTCCATAAGGTTCTAAGAATATATTCTTTTATGTTTGGATGTAATGTTCTATAGATGTCTGTTAAGTCCATTTGAGTCATAACATCTGTTAGTTCCCTTATTTCTCTGTTAATTTTCTGTCTTGCAGACCTGTCCAGTGATGAGAGTGGAGTGTTGAAGCCTCCCACTATAAGTGGGTGGGGTTTAGTGTATGATTTATGTTTTAAAAGTGTTTATTTTTACCTATGAGGGTCCCTTTGTATTTGGGGCATAAACATTCAGTAGTGAGATTACCTCTTGATGGATTTTTTTCAGTGATTAATATGAAATGTTCTTTGTCTCTTTTGACTGATTTTAATTTGAAGTCTATTTTGTTAGATATTAGGATAGCTACACCATTTTGTTTCTTAGGTCCATTTGATTGTAAAACTTTTTCTCAACCCTGTTCTCTGAGTTGATGTCTGTCTTTGAGGTTGAGGTGTGTTTCCTGAATGCAACAGAAGGATGGATTCTGTTTTTGAATCCAATCTGTTAGCCTCTGTCTTTTTATACATGAATTGAGTCCATTAATATTAAGGGATATTAATGACCAGTCCTTGCTACTTCTGTTATTTTAGTTTTTGTTGTTGGTGATGTCATTTTGTGATTTTCCCTTCTTTTGGATTTGCTGCTGTGAGATCATCTATTATTTGTGTTTCTGTAGATGTAGCTACCTTCCTTGGGTTGGAGTTCTCCTTCTAGCAGTTCATGTAGGGTTGGATTTGTGGCTAGGTATTGGTTAAATCTGGTTTGGTCACTTAATATCTTGTTCTGTCCATCTATGGTGCTTGAAGGTTTTTTTTTGTGTGTGTGTATAGCAGTTTGGGCTGGCATCCATTGATGTAGGAGGGTCATCTGTCTATGTGTTACTTTCATTGGTTAATAAAGAAACTGCCTTGGCCCTTTGNNNCAAAGAAGAGGCTAGATATAATGGTCCAGGCAGTGTTTAAATGAATACAATTGGCGTGTTGTTATTTCGGGTATAAGCGGGTGCCGGACAGGACGAAAAGCAGGGCCCGCTCCCCTCATCACTACAATCCATGATCTCTTAATGTCTGCATATGCTTGACCTGGACTTTCTGGTTTTCATTTTTTCCATTGAGAAGTCAGGTATAATTCTGTTAGATCTGCCTTTACATATTACTTGGCCTTTTCCTTTGTAGTTCTTAATATTCTATCTTTATTCTGTATGTTTAGTGGTTTGATTATTATGTGGCAAGGGAACTTTTTATTTGATCCAGTCTATTTGGTGTTCTGTAAGCTTCTTGTATCTTCATAGGCATATCTTTCTTTAGGTTGGTAAAGTTTTCTTCTATGATTTTGTTATATATATTTTCTGTGCTTTTGAGTTGAATTTCTTTTATCCCTCTTATTCTTAGGTTTGGCCTTTCCATGGTGTCCCATCTTTCCTGGATATTTTGTACTAAGCTTTTGTTAGATTTAATGTTTCATTTGACAGATTAGTCTATTTCCTCTATTGTATCTTCAGTGCTTGAGATTCTCTCTTCCATCTCTTATATATTGCTCTTTATGCTTGCATTTGTGGTTCCTGATCATTTTCCAATATTTTCTGTTTGCACAGTTTCCTTGATTTGTGTTTTCTTTATTGTCTTTATTTTAGTTTTCAAGTCTTAAATCATTTCTTTCATCTTTTTGATTGCTTCTTCTTGGTTTTCTCTAAGGTACTTGTAGATTTCTTCCAATTTTTTGTTTGTCTTTTCCACCATTTCTTTGAGGAAATTTTTCATTTCCTCTTTAAGGGCCTCAAATGTTCTCCTAAATTTATTTTTTAAATCATTTTCTTCTGCTTCATCTATATTTGGGGTGTTCATGTCTCGTTGTCAAACCACTACTTTTTGTGCATGTTGTGTTGCTCTTTTTGGTGTCGAGTGTATTATTACCTTGTCTATCTATATTTCCCCCTGATTAGTGTAGTTGGGGCTGTGTCACTGGTGATCAGTCTTCCAGATGCTGTTAGATGGCAAGACTCAGATGGTTGCTCCTTACCTGCATTTGGGGCCATGGTTTCAGTCCCCCTGGAGGTCATTCTGCATTGCTGGAAGTCACTTGGACACTCTTGGGAGTTGCTCTGCACTGCTGGTGATCATTCGGGCCTGCTCACACAGAGGTTGTTGGCTTGGGTCTAGTCCCACAGAGGTCTCTGGCTCGGGTCTGCTCCCTCGTACCTGCTTCTTCAGAGGTACAGACTGGCCTGCTCCAGCAGAAGTTGCTGACTTGGGCCTGGTCCCACAGAGGTCACTGTCTCAGGCCTGGTCCTGAGGAGGGTGGTGGCTCAGGCCTGCTTCCTAAGAGGTTACTCCCAGGCTCCTGCTCCTGCAGAGGTTGCTGGCTCAGACAAGATGGATTTTCTTCTCATCTTCTTTTAATACTGACATCAAAGTTTATCTTATTGCCTGTGCATTTGGACATCAGGTGTCTGGGGTGCACCAGGCAGGGAACTGAGATAAAGTGACATTATAGGCCATTATGCAATTTCTTGTCATTTCCTAGAAAGCAACTAGAACTCCTACACTGGGAAGACTTGGAGGTTGTAGTCACCTCACTCTGCACTCGCAAAGGTGCTGTTCCTTTTGGCACATCAGCCTCTTTGTTCTAACAAAGAGATTCTTGTTATAAGGTACTGCAGGAAGGTGAGCACTGTCATTCACTAGTGTTACTGGGAGAGAATTTGGGATTTGCTTTTGGGTATGATGCTGATGGTTCACCTCCTCAGGAACTTAGATATATAGCGAAACAATTTATTTCCCCATACCACTCTAACTAAAGCTGGGGAAAGGGGGCTAGAAAGCAGATTGACAGGACAAGAATGGAGTTTCACTGGACTGGATGCTCAGTTTTGCCACAAATTGTAGCTAACATTTTCCTATGTGCCATTTCCATCCAGGACACAGCTTCCCCCAAGTTACCTTTTCAAAACTCAGCTAGTGCTAACCACAGTGCATTTAATTCCCCCATGGGAAGCAGAATAACCTCCTTCTCCTAAACATATCTCCATCAGAATCCCTAAAACCTGACTATGTCATTTTATGTCCGTGTGGGACTGACACTTAACAAGATGGCTTAGAGATAGGGACATATTAGACGAACAGGATCATTCAAAACTGAAGACTGAAAGGAGGTAAAAGTGAGTTAGAGGTATTTGAATGCGCTCTGATGGTGTCTCTGAAGGTGGAGGGTCACGGGCCAAGGTGTGGTCATGGATCTAGGGAGGATCCAGGAGAATGTTTTTATCTGATGGACTTTCTTTTTGCAGGAAAGGGGCCCTGAAAATACCTTGGTTTTGACTGGCCCAGTCTAGACTTATGACCTCTAGAATTGTTAGACAATAAATCTTCATTGTTTTCAAGAATAGAATATGTGGAACTTTGTTACAGTGGGAAAAGAAAGTGCTGCAATACATTTCTTTGTTCCTGTTTGCCTTTCCCTATTAAAATGTCATTGCCTTAAAGTAGGATTTCTATTTCAGGTTACTAGTGAATGGAGCACTAGCAGGTGGCTTCAACAGAGACTTTTCTCTCTCCCCTCTGGGTTTCCCTCTTGAGTAAAAGAACAAACATAACTACTCTACAGTTCTGCTTATCTTTTCTCCCCCTTTCATCCTTCTTCCTAGCATGGTCATGGTGATCTGTAGAATTTCTCCTGAACTTCCCACCTAGTTTTTTTTTCTACTGTTTTCACTATTTTCCCATTCTAAACTCGAGGTTCTAAACCGGAGATTCCTCCTGGTTTACAGTTCACTTTCAACACCTCATCTTTACCCAGATCCTTTGCTACGTTTTTTCCTCTATAAAAGAGCTCATATGTTATTTTATCATCTCTTCTTGCTTTCTCTTCACTTCTCTTTTGGCTTCTTTCCCCTTTTCTTATTATTTGGTTGCCATCATGAATGAATAATATAAGAACAGCAATGCTCACCAGGTGGTGGTGGCACACGCCTTCAACCCCAGCACTCAGGAGGCAGAGGCAGATGGATCTCTACCAAAGAAGTTCCAGGACAGCCAGGACTGTTACACAGAGAAACCCTGTCTCAAAAACATAAACAAACCAAACAGAAACAAATGAACAACAACACAAAAGAGTAACATTGTTTGAAATTCTGTAATTCACTCCTACTGATGCTTCTCTTTTGCCAGGCCTAGAATTGGCACCTTCTCTCATCTGATCTATGTGCTGCCATCGCTAAGCTTATTTTTGACTGTTATGTTATGCCCTATGACCTCTAAATTTAAGAGTTTTTTTTTCTTCACCACCTGACTTTCTTTGGAGCCCGGCAAACTTTTATATTCTCACTGCATTTATTGTATACCAGGGGATCGAGAGTGTTTTCTGGGATGGGAAGAAACAGCTCATTTAATAAAATGCTTACTGCACAATCATGAGAGCATTAGTTCTATACCAGAACCCACATAAAAAAAAATCTGAGTGTTGTTGGTTGTGCTTGTAATTCCAGTGCTGAGGAGGCAGAGAGAGGTGGATCCTCAGGGCTCCAGACAGCTAGACTAGTCTCATTGCTGAGTTCAACACCAGTGTGAAACCCTGTCTCAAAAGACAACATAGATAATTCCCAAGGGATGACACTTAAGGATGGCCTCTGACCTCCACATGTACAGACATATGTACCTTGAAACACATGAACACGCACACACACACACACACACACACACACACACACACACACACACAACACAGAGAGAAGGGGAGGGGTTAATGAGAATTAATGAAAAGAACCTGTGTCTTGGGAGGCAGGAAGAACCCCAGCCCTGTCTCCCTGAATTCTAGCAGCCCAACAGCCTTACAAATGGCACATCGCACAGAGTTACCAGCTACTGCCATTTTACCTCAGCTGAAATTCTGGCACAGATCTTACACTCCGTGTCACATGACTCTTCATGTGCCTAGTAAAATAGCTAAGGCCCGAATATATACCGATGCAGATTTTATTTAAATCACACCTTTATTTTTTTCCTATGAAATCTAATTGCTTTTCTTTTCAGAAAGTTGGAAAAAATGGAAGCAGGTCAGAAATTGATATTCTATAGTCACTAATGCTATTTATATTCTGTGAACATGCTGCAAAGTACAAACAGTTCAACAGTGAAATGAATCAAAAAATCCCAAAACATTTTCAAGGCCTCCCACAGACCGTGTGTGGGTTATTTTAACTCTTCTCTTCCTCTCTGTTCACAATTTTATTTTAAACTGTGGTAAAATACATATGACATAAAACCGATCAGTTAAATCATTTTTAGTATACAACTCAGTGGCTTCAATTACATTCATGATGTTATGCTAACACTATCACTATCTTCTTTCCAAAATGTCCTTATCATTCTAAACAGAAACTCTGCTATAAGCAATAACTCCCCACTCCCTGGCCCCTGGTCTCAGATGGTTTCTAGTGTTTGAATTTTCCTATTCTAGCTATTCTGTGTCAGTGAAATAATGCTATTGGTTTTTCAATGTCTAAATAATATTCCTTTATACTGTATGCCATTATAATCCATTCCTTTTAAGAATGAATGTGCTGTCTCTCTCTCTCTCTCTCTCTCACACACACACACACACATACACACACAAACACACACAAATTTGTGCTCTCTCTCACACACACACAAACACACACAAATTTGTGCATCCATTCATCTATTAAATTGTTCTCAACTTTTGATGGTGGTGAATAAGGCTTCATTCAGATGAATACAAGCTTACCAATATCTGGATCTTCATTTTTAATTATTTTGGGTGTATAGCTGCCTTGCAGTGAAACAACTGGGCATAACAGTAGTTTTATGTTTAATACCTATCAAGCTGTTTTCCACAGTGATGACACCATTTATTTACATTTCTACCAGCAACATACAAGTTAGGTTCTCAAATTTAAATTTTTAAAAAGATTTATTAATTTTATTTTATTTGTGACTGATTTGCCTGTATGCATGTGTGTGTACCATGTGGGTGCTTGGTGCCAGTGGAGGTCACAAGAAGGCATTCATTCAGTGTCCTGAAAATGGAGTTATGAATGGTTGTGAACAACCATGTAGGTGCTGGGAATTTAACCCAAGTCCTCTGCAACAGCAATAACCAGTTAAGTGCGCTTAACCAGTGAGTCATCTCTTCAGTCCAAGCCTTGATTGTACATCTGTAACTCCAAATTAGAAAAAGAAAAACAGTGATTGTTTCAGGGGGCTGGAGAGTTGGCTCATTGGTTAAGACCACTGGCTACTCTTTCAGAAGACCACCAAAATTGGTGTGCCACTGATGACAATGCATTTCAAGGCTTACTTCCATTTTCACCTTGGTTTTAGATATCTATAAAGACCAAGTGATTTCTCAATATGTTTGGCTATTTCTAAATTATAGAAAATCCCAACACACACACACACACACACAAAAAGAAAATCCCAACACAAAACACAAAGATTCAACAGGCAACAGTCATAAAAATGTTTTATTGTAAGCAATCTAAAGTTTGTCATGATTACACACAAGGTAGGTCGCCCCACAATATTCCCTCTTAAGGTAATAACACAACCACCACAGAGGTCATACATGGAGACACACTGAAAAAAACAGCTTTATGTGAAACAAACAAGAACTAATTGATCCATCCACAATTTTTGTATCTAACTATTTGGAGGAATCCTGCTGGAAGATGGGAAGGTCAGGACAGAAAGTGAGCTAGATCCTGGGCATGACAGAGCAGGGGCTTTGGGCTTTGTCCAACAGGTGAATATTGAAAACCAGGTTTGAGGGTTTTAGAATTCAATGCAATGCCCATCAAAATCCCAGCAAAATTCTTCACAGACCTCAAAAGAACAATGCTCAACTTCATATGGGAAAACAAAAACACTCAGGATAACCAAAACAATCTTGTACAATAAAGGAACTTCTGGAAGCATCACAATCCCTGACTTCAAACTGGTCCCTATGGAGATTCAGTAGATGATTAGTAGAAGATGGAGATGTTGTGAGAGAGACAGGAATCAAATGTAGCTTAGAGAAGAAAAAAGATTTGTGATTCTCAAAGGAGCCAGGAGTTGAGGTTTGGACCACTGTGGGTTGAATCAAGATCCTAATGGGGATCCACAGATTCCAGGTCCATCCTTAGGGTGCATGTGTGAGGTAGGAAATCATTGTTGGTTGGACAAGAGTTCTTTTCCACGCCTAGGAACTTTTAGTAGCCCAGGAAGTGTATGTGCCCACTGTGGGGTGTGTGTGTATCTATGTGTGTGTGTGTCTGTGTCCATGTGTGTTTGTATGTGCACCCATGGCAGGCAGTGTGAGCACCCATGGGATATGTGACTAGCCATGGTGTATGGAAGTGTTGGGGACAGAGAATAGTATATGAACAGCAAATGAGGTTCATGAACTCAGAGGCAGGAAAACAAACTAAGGACAGAGCTTTTCAGCCCTCCAGCTCCCAGCCTATGACCTTAGTACTCAGTGAAAAGAGGGGCCATGTGTCTTGTCCTAAGAAGTCAACCAGGGCTGGGTAGTGGTGGCTTAAGCTTTTAATCCCAGCACTGGGGAGGCAGAGGCAGGCGGATCTCTGTGAGTTTGAGGCCAACTTGGTCTACAGAGTGAGTTCTAGGACAGCCAGGACCGTTATACAGAGAAACCATGTCTCAAGAAACAAAAATAAAAACAAACAAAGGAAAAAGTACACTAGATAAAACACATGGCTTTTAACCACACCATCTACTTTATTTAATGACTTCCTTTTCTTCTTCCTTCTCTCCCTTCTTTCCTCTTCCTTCCAGTATTGGTTAACCATTTTATTTTTCTGTTTTACTAATATGCCTTCACTGGGTTTCAAAAATATAGTGAGACCTTGTCCCTGCTGTCCAGGGCTTCTTGGATGTGGGTGGAGAACAGGTCAAATGAGAAAGGCTGGCTTTCTTTCTAGAGAACAACAAAAAGATTCAGGTGTAGGACCAGCCATGAGCACTGACAGATGCCACAGCAAGCCCTGGCTCTGAGCCAAGAACAGAGGAAAAAAATCCACACCTGGCCAGTTTCAGGACCTATGGCAGTTGGTTCATGGGTTGATATTCTGTAGTAGTTTAACTGAACATCCTCCTGAAATTAGGGCGATTCTCTTCCTTCTTAGCTTGGCAAACTTGAATTAATTCTGTGTAATGCTCACAAACATTTGGGGATTTATTGCCCCCACCCCCATACTTTTTCAGCCATGAAAAGGAACTCCAGAATCTCATAGTTTGTCTGGGAGATCAGGAATCACCAGAGAGGGCTGTGTTCATAACCCTTCCATTGTTTCTTGGTTAAATTAAAAAATTTAACCAAGGTGAAATTCACATAACATAAAGTTAAGTGAAAATTTCAAGAGTGTTCATCACATATAAGTGCTACTTAAGTATTGCCTTTTTCCAGTTTCAAAATAGTTTCATCACCCACAAAAGAAATCCTGTGTTTTATGACTTTTCCTGATGAGATGGGAATAAATGTCTATTCATACCCCAAGGAGGGCATCACAGTGACAGACAAAAAAAAAAAAAAGTTTCACCAAAGTCTAGCTTGGTGAACCAGCAAGTTTATTGGTGCTGTTTACGGAAACATGGTTGAGGTGTTAATTACAGGAATATGGGTGAGTCAGTATTTTAGGAACGCAGTTGATTCAAAGGCCCTAAACGCCACCCCAGCCTGAGTGATGACTCACCAAAGCTGTATCACTGACACCCCTCCACAAAGTTCAGGTAGCCCAACCAGTCAAAAAGTCTCTTCTTAGCCTTGCTATTGCTTGAGTAACCCTGAGGAGGGGCCTTGGGAGTCCTGTCTGGGAGCCTTATGAGTTTTACTTACTTTCTGAGCCTTGCAGAAAGGCAATCAAACACACTTTCTACCCAAGAATCTATTGTATGCTCTCCTCTTTCTGCCTTGCTCCAGCTGTGGTAACTCAGCTTTCTCTCCCTATGGCCTTGCCTGTTCTAGAGGAGGAATCACACATGACACCTATATATAGGGCTGGTACCCTATAACAAAGGATCCTAATCTCCTCTTCTTAAAAAAATGTCAGTCATATTGGATTAGGTCCACTCTAATGACCTCAATTTAACTTTAATTATCTCTGAAAAGTCCCTATTAGCAGCCCCAATGCACATTAGTGACTTAAAAAGCAAGTAGTTTTAAGAGCTGGGCTAGGTCCATGGAAAAATAAATGGTAGATAGAGATATTTCCCACATACCTCCTCCTGGTCCTATACCAGCATACCTCAGGTTCATATGTAGTGTGAGAATGCACCAGTTCTTCCTATTTCTTGTGTGTGTGTAAGTGTGTGCGCGCGTGCACACGCCTCTATGTACATGCTCAGAAGGCTGGGGGTTGGGGGGAATGCCAGATATCCAGTTCTACCATTCTTCAGCTATTCCTTAAGACAAAGATCATTGGTTTTCTACTAGGCTTGTTGGCAAGAACCCAGCAATCCTATTTTTGTCCATCTTCCATATCACTCAGAGGTGAGGTTACAAGTATGCGGGTGTGGCCATCCCTAGATATAAGTGGTGTTAGGGATCTAACCCTGGGTCCTCATGATTGTGGATAAACGTGCTTGCCCACTGAGACATCTCCCCAGCCCTGCCTTCTTATCTCAGTCTGGAGAATACCCCGTTGTGTGCTGGATTAGGTTAACTAATTAGGGAGTCTCACTCTAAATGTGGGCAGCACTACTAAATTGGCAGGGTTTTCTGACAGACTTTTAAAAAAGAAAGAAGAAAGGGAGGGAGGGAGGGATGGACGGACGGACAGATGGACGGACGGAGGGGCAGAGAGAAGGAAGGAAGTAGGAAGGGAGAGAAGGAAGGGAGAGAGGGAGGGAAGACAGCAAACTGGGCACCAGGATCCATCACTCTCTGCTTCCTGACTGGATGCAGTGTGATGACCAGCGACCAGCCATCTCAAAATCCCGCTGCCACAACTTCCTTACCATGATGGACTATATCCTCAACTATGAGCCCAAATAAATCCTTCCTTAAGGTATTTTGTCACAGCAGCAATGAAAGAAACTAAGTAACCAAGACAGGGATAGAGGTGAAGCTCTGCAAATTCCCTTCTAGTAAAGATCTCTGACTCTCCACTTGGATTACAGGAATACAAGCTTGGTAAAGTGATTTCCCATATGGTTGCCAATGACCTTGGGCAGAGAAGGCAAGCCAGAGGCATAAGTAGGATCTGGAAGTGACCACATAGCCTGCACAATTAACATCTGGGATTTAATTATCATCTGGGTGTCAGGTTCTAGCACTGGACCCAAGTATTAAGGGACAATCTTAGGAAGGAGAGGCTGAGAGGACTGAGTTAAGGAAACACCTGAGTTCACAGAATCCTGGATGCCATTTAACATGGGCAGCTGTGGCTGAGCACAGAGCTAGGGGGTTTGAAGTGAGATGCAAGACATAACTTTCTGGGCTCTGGGGGTCTAAGCTGTGAGAGTATCGGCCCAGGGAAAGCTTTGCACATGCATTCATAAAGCTTAAATGTCAAAAGCAGCCTTGAGAGTGTCCTTGTTCAATTCCCTTTTCAAGAGTCTCTCTAATAGCTCCTTTACTTGCAATGACAGGAGGCTCATTACTGTCACCTTCTGGCCACATTTGTTCTGCTGGCACAGACAAGTTCCTAGGCTTCTCTTTTCTGTCCCTCATTTTTTCCTGTCACTCAGGAAACAAATCCTGGCCCCTGCTGGTGAGCACACTGCTGAAGATCAGTCACATTGCTCTGAAGACACAGTGGGTTCAATCCTACCAGGTTTGGGAGGGCACAGAGCCAGCAACTATTGGCACGTGAGCCCAGCCCTGAGACATTCTGATCACAGGTTGCTGGGCTGAAAGCATGTCTTCTCATTAGTACCAGCAATCTAAGCTGACCCCGGAGATGCTTACTGCAAGGAGATGGAGGATAATCAGGCCCTGCTGTATCATCTCTGCCTCCAGCTCCAACGGCTGCAGCTGAGAATATGAACCCTGCTCCTTACCCATTCACCCATTGGCGCATTTAGCAATCATTATCACTGACTGTCCTGTTTTACGAATCTAGGGGGTTCTGCCCTCCAACACTTCTTTTGGCTGCATCTGTACCTCCACGCAACCCCTTCCCCTCCATAGGTGATCAAGAAACAAGCGGAGCTCCTGATCCACAGATCCTAGCATGTTGTAGATATCTCTTTCAGATAACCATGAGCATCTCCTATACTACCTGTGCCAAAGCAGGTCTTATGTCTCCATCAGACAGGCTGCCATCCCAGATGTGCCCTCCCCCCCCCAGATGCGCCCTCCCCTGAACAGCCACAGTTACT
>LOEQ01002740.1:55036-66238 GCA_001685075.1 Bramus lutescens
CACAGTTCAGCATTTAGCTTGTGCTTGCTAATGTGCTCCGCTGTAATTGTTTCCAGAGCTCAGGAAGTGGGGGTGATGCGGTAAGGGCAGCTCCAGGGCTGCAGGCCCAGAATTCAGAGCCATTTCCATTCTTTTGAGGAACACAGAAACAAAAATTCACTCTGGGTCTGGAGGGCAGCTGTGATGGAGTGAAGATCATGGACGTCTGCTTTCAGGAAGGCAGTAGAAGCAGTCATGGGGCAGTAGGGGGTTGTTGGTGTGTGGATGGAGAGAGGAGAAGCAGCTTTAGTTTACTGTGTCACAAAAGGACACTCCTTCCGCCCACTCTGGGCAGACCTTCCCACAGGCAACTTCCCATCTTTGCAATATAGATGGTGAAGTTTAGCCCAGGAAAAAGAGTGGGTACTCGGGTACTGCACAATAGGTGCTCGGTAACTAGGGTGGATCAAAGTTGCAGCGTTGTCGTTGGCTAGCTGTGTGATTTGGGAAAAGGTACTTAACCTCTCTAGAACTCAGGGACCTAATCTGTACAACGAAACCTGAAACCTCATTCTTGTTTTCTTCTTGTGAGTAGCATCAGATGGACACAAAGTTAGCTGTACTCACTTGTCCACAGCCTATGGCTCCCTTAGGCTTCAGTTGGACCCTACACACATGGGAGACTTAATAGCTGTTCTCTGGTAATATGGTGTGAGAAGAGGGGTTCACTCTGTCCTGTCTACTGTCCCTTCACATAGGGCCAGCCTCGGGATTCTGCAGCCTCTGCTGGGCAAGTGCTGGGTCTCTGTTATTAAAGACCAAGCAGGGTGTACCTTCCTGTCTCCCACCAATGACTGTGTTACCCTGTATGCATAACACAACATGCTGTTTACCCTGCATCTCCTGGTTATTTGAGAGGTCCACATCTGTCTCTAGGATGCTTAAATCATTCCATACACTTTACTTAGTCCCAAGACAGCTCATAAGTGAACGTTGCCATCTTACTCCCCAAATGTAGCGCGCGCCCTGCCCGTCCCGCAGGAAAGACACTCGCCACACGAGGATTNGGGGAGGAAGTCGCCATCTTGTAATGGCGTCCATAGGGCGCGGCTGCCCACACCCAAACTTTACTGTAGTCTCTCTATTATTGTTAAATTGAGCTTCTCTACTTCTTTCTCTTCCTTAGCTCTCTTCACCTTGGTTTCCTATTTTTAATATGGCAATGATCAGGGTAGCACTCAGCAGGGTGTTCATGGGAACCTGTAAAAATTTCTACCCTACCTTGTGCAAATCTGTTCTTGATTGCTGAGGAGTATGGTTGCCTTTAGGACCAGGGATGCTTTCTGGAGACTTGTGGGCAAATATTCCTTCCCCAAGTGTTTGATTTAAAGAGTTTAACTTGGAGAACAAAATAAAATAAAGCAACAGCATTTTTTTTACTTATTATTAATATCTGTAAGTGGGGGCATGGGCTTTCTGTCCAAAGACTGGTTATTAGAGCAGCCAGCATTTTTAAAAAGCTTCACTTAAAAAAAGGGGTTCACCTATTGGGAATTGGGTTGTAAAAGGATAAAAATGAAATCTCTCCACAGGCAGGATGATAACAACATGGTAGGTAGTATCCTGACACCTGGGCTAAAAGGAGGGAGGCTGGGGTCCAGGAAAGAGAGGAGAAAGAGCTTCACTCATTCCCTCATTCATTCATTTATCTGCTCCTTGAGATCTCAGAGAAATTTGATATTCACGCTGCCCTTCTTTCTCCCACTCTGGTTCCTTGTTCTTCTCTCCCTCTCCTTCTCTTTGCCTGTGCTCTGTACCTCCGAGGGAAACAAAGTAGGAACATTATCTCTATTGTACACATGAAAAGTAGAAGTCTTGCAAATTCCACACCAGGAAAAAGCGGTGAGTAGGTGTGTTCTGGGGATCATGGTCCATATGAAGGCAGGAGATGTGTTGCTGGTCATCTTGGAGCCGTATCATGTCATAAAGAACAACTGATTCTCCTTCTCTCCCTCACACCCTCCTCCCTTCCTCGGTCATTTCCTAGGGTTCCCTTTTGTATATCCATAACTGGAGAAAAAGAGCACTACCTCCCTTTCTGTCCTTTGGTATTTCATGGGAGATCAAGACATGGTGAAATTCCCTCCATGGATGGGGGGTCTGCCTTTGGAAGCAGAAGGAAACTTGGTCCATATAGCTAGCTTACAGACATTCAGTGAGTTCAACTCTGTCCTTTTCTGATGTCTGATGGAGTCATTATCCCTGTTCATCTTTGCCAAATCCATTTCATTGACCTATGAGGACAATGTATGTCACAATATGATGTCTGAAGTGTCCCAATACGGACTCATTCTGCACAAACAATAACCTAACATCTTACTAGAATCCATTACCATAGATATCAAGGTAAGGCATGAGATGCCAAGGATGCCTGTTGGGTTTCCACATGAACAGCTTGGTTTATGACTATGTTATTGATGAAGACAAGAGCCATGGAAGAAGAGGGCAAGGGCAGCTAGTCTCAGTTTGGAATGGATGAATTTGATGCTCAGGTAGGTATTTCGAGAAGTCTGGAAGCAAGAGAATGGAACCCATGTCTCAGTGATGCATACAGATTTGGAACCTGTGATTCCAGTGGTTATGACAAAAGCTCCAGAAGGGATAAACTTTCCTAATGACAGAGGAAAACATGGAGCAAAATGAACCAGGGTATAAAAATGTGCTCAGAGGTCATAGCTCTCAGGAAAGAAACTGAGAAGAAGTATGGCGTGCAGGAGCTACTTTTCCAGTGTTTTCTCCATTGTAGGTGAGGTAGGATCTCACCATTAACCTTCTGAGCTAGTTAATGCCAGTGTCTTTTTCACTGTAAGTCAGATTTCACTGAAGGGTTCCAGGGGGTGTATGCCTTAAGAGCCTTGAAGGTCAGGTCAGAAGCCTGTTGGTAGTGGCCTTGATGGCCAATCTGAGCCTGATGGACAGGATGGACAGTTACTTCATCTAGTGAGCATGTCAAGGGTCACTGGAATATTAAGAAGTTTGTTCATGCTTCAGCTTCTGTCTGATCATCATAAGCCGATTTCCAGCTAAGACAGGCAGCCATCTTCAGCTCAACTTTATCGCGAGGTGTGGCCTCCTGTGGCAGGAGTGGGGCTGATGGGGAGCAGCATGTGTGGCCTAACTGTTGCCACACTCTCCTTAGAACTGCCTGTCTTCTCACCGTCAGATGCTATCGAGAGGTCAGATATGGAAGGGCTGGAGGTGATGGAGAGGTTACCCATTTTGTAGAGGTAGATAGCAGGCACGCAACAGTCAGAGAGAAGATGGCAGTCAACAGGGGTGGAACATTGTGTTGGACCTCCATTTCTTTTTTTAGGTCACAGCTGTATATCCACATGTTGTTTCTGGACGAGGGACGGCATTTGGGAGCCAAGTTATAGTTCCATCTTGGAGTGGGGGTTGGGGCAGTCATCTCTTATGTGGAGACATTAGGTGAACTGAAACAGAAAAAAATGTGCCTTTCTAACCAGACATGATGATACAAAAGAAAGAAAGAAAAAGAAAGGAAGGAAGAAAGAAAGAAAAGAAAGTAAAGAGAGAAGGGATCCCAATGCTTTTCTGCCAAAGGGATGGAGGAGCCTTCTCACCCAAACACACCATCTTGTGGGCACTGTCCAGCATCATGAGTGTGGAGAGGGAGCCAATTAGAACCTGTTCAGGCGCCGGAAGTTGCTGGGTCCTAATGGTTCCCTTGGGGGAGGGGATGAGAAGGTGCAGAGACAATGGCATTGACTCCAAAATACAGGTAAAATGTACACAGCCGACTTGTTTATTCAACAATGGGGAGAGCCTTATATACCCTCCTGCCAGCACCCAGGCTGCATTCCAAACCGTTGACATTGCATGGTCACCCCTCATTGGTTCGGTTTGATTGGAACCTCTAACAGCGCCTGTTGCTAGTTCCTCAGGCAGACTCCCAGCCCTGTAGGCCTTATCTTCCTAAACTTGACCTTTGCATCATTCTGTATAAACAGGATGATCGAGTGCTAAAGATCAAGATGCAGAGACACTGACTATGAATCTGCTCTCAAATTGCTTATTCTCTACAGGCCAGCCAGCAAGCCGTCTGAGAAGTGTGGGCTCAGCGGGCTGCAGACCTGTCTACCTGAAGACAAGGCATGTGGGAGAACACTGTGCCTGCAAGCCTTCCAATAAAAGGAAGACATGTTTAATGTGCTGACAATATTACTTGGGCACAAAGAGATTTCCCCCCAAAATCAAATTGATAACAACAGGTTCCTTCACAGAGCCTGATTTATTTGCCAAGTAGAGAGCTCCCCTGTGCAACCACATTGCTATGCCTGTCACCCTGATACTGGGACTAGACAAATTCCATCTCTGGAATTCAGGCACCACTTGGAGAATGAAACCATAACTCACTTTAGAAACCAGTAATACATATTTATACTCTGACAGGCATGGGCCTGAAAGCTCTTCACTGTGCATTCCCTGGCTTTGGATGGGCGTCAATCTTCTCTGCCGTTTATTAACACAGCTGCCACTCAAGCCGGATTTACCGGCACCTGACTGACTGTACTCAGACAGTTCATCATGGGAACATTCGCTTAATTTGCCCCATCCGAATTGTTCCCTGCAACGTGGATGTCTGATATGGCTTTATAAATGACATTTCTTTTTGTTGGAAAAATCTTTCTGGCCTCCTTTCTTGTATCCTCCCCAGCTTCTTATTTAAAGGAAGCAATAAATGTCAAAACTATCTATAGCCCTAGTGAAGAGAGGCTGACATCCAAGGCCAAACAAAACCCATATAAACTGCCCTTGCCCTAGACAGAATAAGTCTGGTTTAATGAACAGTGATAATTTCTTTTTTAGGAGACTTAGAAAGTTCAGTTATATAGAAAAACAAAGAAACCAGCCGACTAGCTCACTGTCTAGCTGTCCTGCCTTTGTGTTCTCCTGCAGAGGACTCAGAGTTCTTTCTTCCTGTTTGCAGAATCACTCAGGTATCACTTGTAAACAATCTATGCCAGACACAGAGATTGACATTTTCATTCATACCCAGCTTAATGATGGGAGGTGAGTGTAGTTAGACCTTAAGAGGCATAAAAACTTGAAGGATGGATTGAACTTACCTGAATACTTCAGATTTTGAGTCCATGGGCAGTTCTTACCTTTCCAAGGTGCCATCTATAGTCATAATTAACAAGGTTCACAATAGACCAGAATAAAGGATAACAAGTATTTATTTGGGGAAAAACTCACAATAAGGGTAGAGAGCTGTGGTCCTCTGTGGGAGCTGGAAGCTGCAAACAGAACTCTGACCACCACTCAATAGAGCGAGCATGCTTTTAGTCTGCGCTTATCAGTCCACACGTAGTATCTCAGACCACACCCTAATGGGCTGGTACCCAAAAGGCTATATTGGTTGAATGAATATCCATGACAGCTGCCCAGACCCACAACCTAAGTCAAAGCTTACGCAAGACTTATTTTTTAATAAGTGCTTTGGCTATTTCATTTAACCTTAAGAACAACCTTAAGCAGAATGTTGAATTTAAGCTACCATTAATAAGTTGGGAAATGGAAGTCTGTAGATGCAGGTAGCTTGCTCAAAGTCTCTTAGCTGGTAAGAGCAATGGAATTCAGACTTAGGTCTCTGTAGCACCCAGGGTTGTGTCATTATTCACTTTTCTGACTATCTCCCACTAGAACACCTTGAGGTCAAATTTCCCTACTATAATCACAGATAAGTTTAGTCAAGAGTCAAGTCATATAGGTCATGGTCAATCATGGCTGAAGTGAGTGGGTGGAAAAGATGGAGTAGATTCTTCTTGGAGGGAGCATGTTCTTCTGTGTGTGAGGATGTTCTCAGTACCTGCAGCATTTCTGCCTGGACAATGTTAGCTTGTCTTCATTGGGATTTGTGGGGAGTGCCCTAGTGAGAGCTGGGTCAGGTCTTGGGGTACAACATTGACATTGGTGGATACAAGTATTGAGTTTGCCACAGACACTAGCTGAAAAACCCATGTAAGGAGAAGGATGGTAGAGCCCAGTATGGTAAAGAAAGGCTAACTACTCACTCTACCAAAAAAATCGGAAACAGCAGTGACTCCAGCACCTGCTGCTTCCTCAAGCCATAGATAGTACTGGTCTATCTCCCCAGGGCTTCTGTTTCCCATTCTCCCTGATTACCTTATACCTTCTCCTAGAGGAGTTCTCGTACTTTCAAAGAGTCACCTCTCCCACTGTGTCCCCCGTGGTTGGCTCAACTTCCTTTCTGGAAAGCCTCACAAGTCCTATAGGGGCTTCAGCAAAGCCACACAGACCTGAAGCTGACCTCATGGTCTAATGTTCAGACTCACTTCTCCAGGCTCCTGCCTTACCAAGAGGTAAGTCTTCTGCTAACTCATTTGGAAAGAAAGTATTCTGGGTTCTTCTCACTCAGATGGTCATCATGTTCTATTGTATCCACCTTTCTCAAGTCTTCCAGTAAACATATAACTGTAACAGGAAATCAAAAGGAACAGTTTCCATAATGTGAATAAATCAAGGCACAAAGAAAGTATATGAATTCCCTAATGCTAGAATTTGGATTTAAACCCAATTATGTCAAATTCATCCATTTTTCTATCCTGATAGTATTATTGAAAAGAAATGGAGTAGATGTTGAAAAGTCATGGCTACTGTAACAAAACGTCCCAAATTGGTTATTTTAAGGAACAAATGTTTATTGCCTCTTTGCTCTGGAGGCTACAAATAATGGCCCAAGGTGATTAAGAGTTGTTTGTTTTCTGAGGACATGGTTTATAAATGGTCAGAAGGTCCTTCTGTGTTTGCTCTAATTATCACTATGAAAACATTGCAACCTAAACCAGATGCAAGATGTATGCTAAGGTATTATTCAAAGTTAGGACTTCAAAGTGTGTGCGTTATAAAATAACTCTGAGATCATAGAACACATTGAAAAGGATATTGAAAATAATATGATACTAGGCACAGATGAAGTCTAGATACTGATCCTAGAATGCAAGGGAATTGAATGTTTAGTGAAGTGGCATCTGAAACAATGTGGATAAATGGTATTGGTTCTATTCAGTGGTCACTGGTTGTAGAGAATGGTTGGGCTATATTTATACTTCATGTATTATGCCAAAATCAAATTCAATAAAGATTTCATTGTAAATTATGAAACCACAGAGCACTAGACACAACAAAGATTGAGTAAAGAATATGGGCATGGCGAGAAATCACCCTTTAAGGATTGCATAAAACCATGAAACCAAGAAGGAAAGCCAGCTGGAATGTAGGTCTCTGGGTAGAGTCCTTGTTTAGTGTACGTCAAATCATGGGTTCTATCTTTAGGTCTCCATTAAACTTCCAGCCAGCCAGGAGTTGGGGTTGGAAAGATGGATCAGTGGTTAAGAGCACCTGTTGTTACTGCAGAGACCTACGTTTTGCTCCTGGTACCCACATGGTGGTTTACAACCACCTTAACTCCAGTTCCAAGGATCTGGCGTCATATTCTGACCCCTATGAGAGCCAGCACACATGTGGCACGCATACATTCACACAGGCAAACATCTATATACATATAATAAATACATACAAAAATAAAATTAAAGCCAGTTAGGGTGCCTCATATCTGTAATCTCTGAACTCAGAAGGGAAAGGCAAGAAAATTATAAGTTCAGTGATATCCTTGACTACATAGCCAGTTCAAGGTTAACCTGGGACACCTGAGGTGTCTCAACAGAGAAAACAAACAAAACCTCACCAAAACCTGAGACTAGCATGGTGGAAAGAGATAGTTGAGTCTTGAAAGTTGTGCTCTGACCTCCATGTGCATGCTGCCTGCCAAAATAAATAAATATTATAATAATTTGAAAATTGGAAAAGGAAAAGATAAACAATACAAATAATTTAGCGAAATTCTGTTGATCAAAGTGCTGTAAGACAAAAAGTGGACAATAAACTAGTGAAAATGATTCTAACAAATCATAGAGAGAACATTAGCTCACCAATACAAATCTTGAGAAATTCTAAGGTGGAACAAAGAGGAAAATGGATAAAAGCATAAATGGTCCCTTTCTAGATAAAAAAAAAAAGAATCCAGCTGCCTAATATGAGTTTGCAAAGGTATATAACCTCATTTGGAACTAAATAAATAATATGTAAAATACAAATGCTTTTGATGTACTATGCATTGGTGTAATTGGGGATAGGGAAACTGGAAAAATCAAACACTGTTGTCGTGTAATGATACTGTGATTTGTCTGGGAAACTTGGCAATATTCAATTTAGTTAAGCAGTTCGATTTCTCCTCCCCTCTCTCCCTCTTTTCTACCTTCAGTCTTAATCAAGGTTTTATTGCTGTGGTAAAACTTGATAATCATAAACAAGTTGGAGAAGAAAGGATTTATTTTGGATTACAACTCTCAGATCACACTCCACTGCTGAGAAAGTCAGGGCAGGAACTCAAACAGGGCAGGAACCTGGAGGCAGGAGCTGATGCAGAGGCCATGGTGTGTGAGTGTTTGCGCAGGAGGGTATTGATTACTGATTTGCTTCTCATGGCTGCTCAGCTTCCTTTCTCATAGCACCCCAGGATCTCCTGCCAAGGGGGGCCCCACTCAAAATAATTTTTAAAAAAATGCCCTACATATTTGCCTACTGACAAATCACATGGAAGCCTTCCTCGGCTAAGAGCTCCTCTTTCCAAATGGCTCCAGCTTGTGGCAAGTTGGAATAAACTAGCCAGGACACCCTCCTTCTCCTCCTTTCTACCTTCCTTTTCCTCCTTCTTTCCTTTCCTTTCCAACCTCTGTGTCTCTGTGCCTGACTCCCACCCCTGTCTCTTGCTACATAGCCAACTCTGGTGGTTTAAATGGGATACCCCTCATAATCTCTGGCATTTAACTACTTGGTCCCCAGTTGGTAGTACTGTTTGGGGAGGCTTAGGAGGTTTGGCTTTGCTGGAGGAAGTGTGCCACTGGGATTGGGCTTTGAGAATTTAAAAACTCCATATTCCCAGTTTATTCTTTCTGTTTTCTGCTTGTAGTTTCAGACATAATTTTTGTTTGCTGCTTCCAGGCTAGCCTCTTCTCCCAAGGTCTGGGATTACAGATGTGCACCACTATGTCCTGCTCAAGTAATTCTAGTTACAGGTATCTCATAGAAATTGCCTTAGTTAAAAAGGATGTTGTCTTTTAAAAACTGTGTATGTATGTTTCTGTGTGTGTTTGTGTAGGTCTGTCTGTCTGCCAGACTCCTCCTCCACCCGCGTGTGTCTGTGGTGTGTGTGTGTGTGTCTGTGTGTGTGTGCACTGCTGAGGTCAGAGGTGTTAAATCCCCTGGAGCTGGAGTGATAGATGGTTGTAAGCCACCTGACATAAGGTGCTAAGAACAGAACTCAGGTCCCCTACAAAAGCACTATGAACGCTCAGCCCTTGAGTCATTTTGTCATCCCCAAGATTATCCTAGTTCTGCACCACGGGGCTGTGGACAGCACAAGAGGAGCTTCTGCAGTTCAAGCCCTAAGCATGTTTCCATAGTACCAAGTTCAAGTTCTACCAGAAGCATGCGAGTTATTACTCCTTGTTCACCTACACCCACTATTGTATTGTCCAGTTGTAAAAATTTTACTAATCTGATGTGCAAAAAGTGATCTTATTTTAATTTTCATTTCTTAACTAATAATGAGGTTGGTTATCTTCTCACATGCTTATAGCAGTCATTAAAGCCCCTCTCCACAGAACCGCTGGACAAATGTAGTTTGCCAATTTTCCTATTGACTTTTCTTTGACTTGTGTAAGTTCTTAATATACTCTGCATGCTAATGTTTTGTCAGTTAGATCCATTACAATAGCTTTTTGCATCTGTGTCCCATCTTTTACTTTTACTCACTACATTTGCCACACATTATTTAAAAAATTTATATGCAGTCAAATTGATCAACATTTTTGTGACTGGTAACTTTTATGTTTAAACAAATCCCTTCCTATCCAAGGTCAAAAAGATATTTTATTCTAAAACTTGAAAAATAGAACTCATTACTATGATGAATTTAAAATATACTCAAGATTGAGAAAATAAAGTTTAAAACTTTCCCTTTATTTTAATAACAATCAGATTCATATACCACTTTTGCTTTATCTGTTTTATCCCTGTCTCTCTTAGACTTTTCTGGAACATTATAAAAAAAAGCTCCCAGATCAACCCAATATTTTTGTGTTGACTAGTTTTATGTCAACTTGACACAAGCTATAGTCATCTGAGAGGAAGGATCTCAACTGAGAAAATGCCTCCATGAAGCTGGGCCACAGGCAAGCCTGTGGAGCATTTTCTAAATTAGTGGTTGATGTGAGAGGTCCCAGCATTGTGGTCCTGGGTTCTTTAAGAAAGCACACTGAGCAAACTATAAGGAGCAAGCCAGTAAGCAGCACTCGTCTATGGCCTCTGCATCATCTCCTGTTTCCAGGTTCCTGCTCTGCTTGGGTTCCTCTCTTGACTTTCTTCAATAATGAGCAGTGATATGGAATCAAGTCAAATGAATCCTTTCCTTCCTCCAAGTTGCTTATGGTTATGGTGTTTCATCACAGCAATAGTAACCCTAACTAAGACTTTTAGCATATAACAAATATTTTTAAAACACAAGCTTGCCATTTGCTTTGCATCTAATAATATATCTTTTTCCATTAATTGAGATTCCAACATAAGATGTATGTGCAGACGCTACAGTTATTGTAGTCCATTGCCTTATTATTCATGGATAGTTTGAAAAGATTTATCTTTAGTTTAGTGAGAGTATTTGTATATGTGAGAGAGATGATAGATAGGTAGGTAAGTAGGTAGGTAGGTAGATAGATAGATAGATAGACAGATAGATAGATGAAGGCATAAGTCACAAAACAGTCACACAACAGGTTGGAATTATGATTAATAAAAGGGTTATTTATTCAAGGGGAAACCTTCCAGATCACTATCCTAGTCAACAGCCCTCTGAGTGAACAGGAACAGAGTCTAGCAGCCAGAAGCAGGAGCCGGAAGTAAGAGAACAAGAGCAGGGCTACCTCTGCTTTTTAAAGCAAAAGAGACCATGCCCAAGTGGGCTGGTATCTTAAAAGCTATCGGCTGAAGGAGCAGAAGGAGCTCCTGCAGCAGGTAGATAGACAGACAGACAGACAGACAAATATATATATATATATA
>LOEQ01002740.1:81121-92156 GCA_001685075.1 Bramus lutescens
TTGGAAGAGCAGGCAATGCTCTTAACCACTGAGCCATCTCTCCAGCCCTTTCTTAGCCTTTCTTAAGCATGGAGACTGTCGTCCAAGATTTCCTCTTGAATATTTGAGGGACATGGGCCCAAATCTCTGTGGATGGAGAAGACAATGTCTCTAACAATGGTGGCTGAGATAGAGAGTGGAGCATCACTTTTTTTTGTCACTCTTGTCTGCCTGTTTCTAGCTAGGCAGGCTCTTCACTCACCTCAAAGCCAGCCTCCATGCTTATTCAGAAATGATCTCAGCCTATGGGAGTTACCACCATTCCCTTGCTTTCTAACGTCTTCACACCCAACTCTTTCAAAGAGGATCTTCCATCATGGGAGACAGAACCAGCAAGGCGCAGCTCAGTCCTTTAGTTTGTACCATGTGTATCCAGCATTGTTTCCACTGAACCTAAGTTTTTTATAATTCTATAAACATACTTCATCCTTTCTGATTCTCTGGGCTTACCCACACTCTTTGTACAATCCAGTTCCTCCAGTGGCACTTTTTCCCAAGCTATGCTAGGAAAACACTGGTTGCAAGGAGGGACTGCTTGTTCATCCCGGCCACCCAGCTAGCTTAGCCCCAAAATAACTATGCAGAAACTGTATTAATGAAATCACTACTTGGCCCATTAGCTCTATCTTCTTATTGGCTAATGCTTACATCTTAATTTAACCCATTTCTATTATTCTGTGTATTGCCACATGGCAGTGGCTTACCGGGTAAAATTCTCAGTGTCTGTCTCTGGCGGATCCATGGCATCTCTCTCAACTCTGCTTCCTTGCTCCCAGCATGCCATTTAGTTTTCCCTGACTACCTAAGTTCTGCCCTATCAACAGGTCAAAACAATTTCTTTACTCATTAACCAATACAAGCAACACATAGAGAGAAGGACCTCCCAAACTAAATAGCCAGTCACAATTTTTAGTTCAGTATATGTCTTTGATTTTCTTGATAATAATAGTAATAACTGACATGTGTTGACTTAACAGTCTAAGTTACTGTTAAACACTTTTCATGAATTTTTTTATTTAATTTAACCACAAACCTAATATGGAGGCTTAGGTGTCTTGTAAATGTCATCCAAGAAGATGGTGGTGGTGTAGATATTCAGTTTTCTATGGTTGCCAGAGCCTGTGTGCCTAAGCACTTTATTCATTGCCTCTTGCTTTTCACAGGGATTTTCTCTATGCATTATTGTTATTTGTTTTTATTACCCTTTCTCCTGTTCAAATGAGTCTAAGTTTATCTCCCACTCTTCCATAGTGCAAGATATATCCTGGCTTGAAGGTGAGTGGATGGATGAATTACTCTGGATGTTCCAAACATGCTAATTACCTTTTGAAAACTAACACTGAGTGTTTTATATCACCAAACACCAATACTCCAACCATCTGACCTATTAACCAACCAACCCACCAACCTATCAACCAGCTGACAAGCCAATGTTCTAACCAAACAACCAACCAAGTGACTCACCAGCCCATCAATCAACCAACAAACTGACCTTATAACTAAACAACCAGTTAACCCATAAGCTTACAACCAAGCAAGCAAGCAAGCAAGCAAACCCTTAACTTTCTAACCAACCAAACAACCCCCTAACCTTCTAACCAATCAACTCAAACCACAAACTCATCAACAAATGAAAACCCTTTATACAAAGGCCCGTTCTTGCTACAGTTTATGTAACAACATTTGAGAACTAATAAATTCAACCAACATTTATTAAGGACTATCATGGGCCGTGTATTTCTGCAATTCAGATTTCTTCCAGAATTTTCCCTCTTGTGTAGTACTTTTCCCTTGAGGACAAGTTAAGTGTCAGATGCCTCCAGACACAAACATTATTGTGTAATTGACAAGTAATGCTCAGAGTCTTCTTTGATTTAGAATCAAGGGAACTAAAAAACGCTAAATTCCCCAACTTTATGAACAAAAGATAAAGTATTCATGAGAAAATATCAAAACTAAGTAAGCATAATACAAAATTAATAAGACATACCTTTTAGAGCAAAGTAAAGGAATTAATAATAAACTACTATTTGCCACTGAGAATTCAACTTCCCTCAAACCTGTTTGGTGATCCTATGATATCATTGCTTAGGAACTGACTATGTTTGTTGAAACTGGCCTCTCTTAGTTCTTATGCCTTTATTTATACTTATGTGTTCTGAGACTGTCTTAGTGCAAGTTAGAGTGCATGTAAGAAACATGGCCTGCCTTGTTTAGGTAAAATTTTGTTTTGATCCAAGCCTTTTCCTCCCCTTTCTTTTCATACCCATGTTGATATCATCTCAAACGGACATATTGTTCTTTTCTGAAACAATGATGGGCACTGTTGGCTGTATGTTGAGTTCTTTCCTGTTTACTGAATCTCAGGAGCTGTAATAGATACTTTGATGCAACAATTGCCTAGTCTGAAGGGTATATATTTGACTGAACATTATTCTGAAGGTTTCTGGATGGATCATATTATTACATGATGCTAATATTTAAATCAATGGACTGAGTGAAACATATTTTTCTTTCCTAATGTGGCTGGGTTTAATCCAATCAAATAAAATCCCCATATAGGACTGAAGACTGTCCTTCTACCCTATAAGAAGGAATATCTCCCTAGCATGTGCCTTGAGCTATTACATCAGTTTGTCTTGCTTTTGGACTCAAGCTAAAACATGGGTTTTGAGTTCTCATGGTCTTTAGCCTGGAGTGACATAATTAGTTACCCTGTGTTTCTGGCTTGCTAACTGCTGATCATGAGCCTTGTTAGTTTTCATGAGTCAATCTTTATGATCAATCTCTATACCTAATTGGTTTTGTTTCTGTGGATGCCTTTGACTCATACATACATTATACAGAATGTTTTGTGTGACATTTCAAGGACTGACATGGCCTAAGCATCACCACACAGATTGCAGGTCATCTTCCTGCAGAATTCTGAGGACATTCTTGCTGTCCTTGTTCAAGCAAGGAGGAAAGCAAAGCTCGGAGAATTAAGGCTCTTGTCCAAATCCACACAGACAGTAACAGCATGGATGAAATTTGTAAGGTTTTTTGTTTGTTGTTGTTAGATCAAAATTTTTAGCATCATACTGGAGAAAACTGTGGGAAAGTATACACACACACACACACACACACACACACACACGGAAGCTACCAGCTCTCTTCTTTGACCTGGAAACCCAAATCATCACCTAGCTCATGGTTCCCCATGTTCTTATTCACTTGAAAAGCTAACTAATTTACAAAGACATTTCCATGGCAGGGCCAAAAATCATTTGCAGAATTTCCAGCCAAATGCAGACAATTTGTTTTACCTTCAAGGAGACTCTTCTCCCCACAACCTTCACAATCTTCTTGCTTTGGTTTTAGTCTTATCCTCTCCCACCTTATTCTTTCCTCTCATGAAAGCAATTTTAACTTCATGAAACTAATTAAAGTTTTATGTGCCTATGTTCCCTTTACTGGACTGATTGTAGATCCCACTGATTGAAATGGAACCAAGCCAAGAGGAAAAAAAGTCTCTAACACTTTCTTATGATTGTGGTATTGTGTACATTTGTGAGGTGACTCATGATGGTAGAATACCTTAGATCTGGGAGCCACGGGATTTAATTACCGGAGTCAAATGATTCTGGACTAAGGCTATGTGATAGGAAGTTAGGTAGGTATTACAAAACACAAAGAAAATATTCATTGAGTGAATGAATAAATGGACCAATGAAATGAATGAAACAAAATTATGACTGCTTGTGGTAAATATTAAAAATGCCACTGATGATAAATAATTCTTATGAATACTTTCTACATGCCAGGGACTATGTAAGGCACATCCCCATTAATCCTCAATAAGAAACTTTAAGGTCAGTATTATTTTTCTGCATTTGCAGACAATGTAATGGAGCTGTGGAAGATGGAAACATGTAATTTGTTCTTACTCAATAGATAAGTATAGAATAAATTGGATTCAGAGCAAAATATTTGACTGTAAGGCTGCATGTGTTTTTTCGCAGTAGTTCACTGCCTTCTTTCCCTATCAATAGAATGTCCTTTTCTACCTCGGTGACTCCGGGATTGGTAGTTATATGTCAGGGAATGTGATCTGTTGATTGAGTAGAGAGTGGTATTAAAGACTTCGGTGGTTTGACTTTTGAGAGTTTATTTTGTCCTCCTTGTAAACAGCCTGTCTAGAAAGAAAAGAAGATGGCAGGATGCAGCAACATGCATGGTGGAGGGAAGCAGAGCTAGAGACATCACAGCAATGAGAGGTATGGCAGCAAGTGTTAGTGAATAGGGCCAGACCTCGGGCTACTGGGAGGACGAGGCCACCACCAGGCTGTGTCAACCATTCTTGAATATTAGGCCAGTGTGGACATCTGGCCAGCAGGACTGGCCTGTGGCCTGGAGCTGCTGCTCCTTGCACTGCTTGCTCTGTTGGGAGGAGGAGAACACAGAGATGCAACACTGTCCACAGACTGAAAGAATTTGGTCATTGCAGGGATACTGGCAGGGCAGGTCCTGTCCAACAGCTCATTACCCTGACTCTGAGTAACAATAAGATATCTGAGATGAAGAATGGTTTGTTTTCTGGATTAAATCTCTTTGAAAGACTTCTATGATACTTGATGCCACCAGAAACCATGCTGACGTCTATGGCCTGTGCTGCTGCCAGAAATACATCCTGCAAAGACCGTGTGGAAGTCCATGATCTGTTCTGACACTGGATACTATAGGCAAGGAAGCTTCTTAGTATCAGTGACTGCTGTGTCATATCTGAAGATGAGGGACATTGAAGGCTTCTATGCCAGCCCCTCCCTCTAAAAAAGAAACAGTCTGGATAGGAAACTATTGATGAGAGTCCTTAAAAATTGTTATAAGGATGCTGAAGTGTAGGTCTTCACAGTTGATGCCTTCTGGAAGGGGTGGGGAGAAAAAGGACTCAGTTTTCTTTAAGGGGATGGTCACTGGGAGCTTGACCATGCTCCAATAAGTATATGGAGAAACAAATTGGACTTAGTATTTTCTTTGGGAGGGAGGAATAGCAAGCATTGATGGGATGATGGACCTGAGAGGAATAAGAAGCAAGTGTGATCAGGGTCATTGTATGATATTTCCAAATAACTAATAAAAATATTATGTTGGTGGAAAAAAAGACAATTTTTGTTTGTCATCTTGGGTCCCAGAATGAGAAAACACATGGAACAAAACTAACCAGAACCAAGGAAGACATACATAGAATTGACTCACAGTCAGCAAGTGGCTAATTATGTGCCCAAGTTAGGAATAGTTGTATTATAATACATCAAGATTGGGGGGGCTGCTTGTTATTGCAGCAAATGCTGACTGGTATAGTCTTCATTTCATGGAGACTATTCTGCCTTGTTTCCTCCAAGAGATGTAATATAATTCAGTTCTCAGAAAAAAAAAAACACCTGTATTAGAAAAGTGGGAAGAAGGCACTCTAGGAGGAAGAAGGTTTGTGGCTAGAGGGATGCATGTGGAAAGATGCATTAAAATGTGGAGTCAGTGAGAAAATAGACCAACTGGGGCACCACAGTATAAAATGGGAAGATGGATGGAAAATCACACTTTGGAGAGCATTGAATAAGCTCTGGGAGGTGGGGATGCTGGCATTCTCTTGAAGGCACTGGAAGGGGAACCACTAAAGCTTTATGAAAAGGACCATGGTGCACTCAAGAATCTGCTCCTATTTCCCTTTCAGGTGTGGCAAGCACTCCTGGTCATGTTTATCTCTCTCAAATACCTTCCTGATCCCATAAACCCGGCACTCTAGCTACAGCGCCTGCCTGAAGTCAGAGAGTTGATTTCTCTCTCCCTTTATCTGGTGTCTATCAGGATGGGTGACTCTCTGCTGCTCAAGGAAGGAAAAATGAAGCTGTCTCTGGAATAATAATTGTAATTTTTCTTTTAAAAAAGCCCCAAATCCCATTTATTTGTGTTGAACAGGGCACAGTCTGAGATAAGTGGCAGAGAAGAAACCAATATACTTTAGCACCCAGCACGCTCCAGCATGTTTCAGATATATGTGACCTATGAATTCACCCAGTGACCTGCACTGAGTGTAGCTCTGAGCTTGATTTAATGTTGTGCATTCCCATCTTAAAACTGCTAATAATTTTTGACTAAAATAAAGTGCATTTTTATTTTGTACTGCAATATGAAAATTATGTAGCTAACAAAGTTGTTCTAGGCATTGCGTTATAACATTTTAGATACTATACTGTATTATAGATGCTTATGGATTTTTAATCCATGTGATTATTTTTTAAATTTTTATTTATTTAATTATTTGCTAATTTTTTGGCACAGCATGCATGTGGAGGTCAAGGACTTTCAGGAATCAGTTCTTCCATTCCATCACGTGAGTGCAGAGAATCAAACTCAGGTCATCAGATGTGGTGGTAAATACCTTTACCCCATGAGCCATCTTAATGGTCCTATTCATTTCATTCTAACAGTCCTATACCTAGATTATTAATCCGGTCTCTTTGTTGTGGAGGCTAAATTCATAGAGGTTATGTGATTTCCTCAAGTCACGCAAGCAGTATGAGATTATGTTATCTCCAAAACCTCAACCTTCTTTACTTGACAGGTTCATAGAACATCATCTTTCTGTATCAGTTTGAACTCCCCTACAGTCTGGTGAAGTTAAAGTCATTAGTCTTTCTGAGACCCTAAGGCTGTGGTGCTTAACCTTTCTAATGTTGCAACCTTCCATTCCTCATGCTGTGGTGCCTGTTCAGGTGGAAGCTCCATCTCAGCCTTCCCCCCAGCCCTCCCCCAATCCCTGCCCATGCTCAGAAAACCTGCCAAATGGTGACTTCTCCCCTGGAGATGCTCAAGACTACACCTACAGGGTATTTAAACGGCTCTCTAGAAAGTGGCCATGTGGTTTTTTTCAATTTTTTTTTCTCCCCATCTCCTCTCTTGGTGACAAAAAAAAATCATCCGGGAGTGCTTTACTCATTAAACCTGGATTTTAGTTCTTAATTCAGCTTGATTTGGATTACTGCATCACTGGAGAGGCTTTATATCGGGGTACGGAAATCTTTCAGTGACCCTCAACCATAAAATTATCATTGTTACTTATTAACTGTAATTTGTTCTTATCATGAATTATAGTCTGAATATCTGTGTTTTCCGATGGTTTTAGGGGCCCCCCGTCAAAGGGTCATGGTCCATAGGTCGCAAACCTTTGCCCTAAGGTGCAACATACAAAGGAAAAGCAATAGTCTCACAGAAAGTCAGCCTCAGCATGGAACTGCAGCCGAAGTCTTTTAGTCCAGGACACCATGAAATGTTGGTCCAAGGCTTAGTCTTCCAGATGAGCTCAGTGGAGGCATTTGAGAGCCAGAGTTCTCAGGAGTTTCTTGCATTTTCACCTGCCCTCTAATTTCATAGGAACTTAAAGAGCTTGTAGACCCTGCTATGAGTTAAGTGGTGGTCTAGATGATGAAGATTCCACGGTTATTTTCATTAAATTCTCCCTGTTGTAGATGGTGGAGCTGGGAAGGATAGCAACCAGCAGAAAATCACAGACAAATTGCGGTGGATCTGAGCATTAGGTACTGTACCAGGTGCTGGGGACAAGAAGCAGTATGGGACAGATCCAGCTTGTGACTATTGTGAGAGCTCCCACCTCACTGGGCATGGAAACCAGCAGGCCGAACCCTCTTCAGTAGAAACTTCTAGCTAGGGGAGGTCTGAGAGCTGACTTTGCTCTCAGGTCAATTTGCATAAGCTAGGTGCTACCCTGTTAGAACAGCAAATTAATAGCTCATTTTATGGGTAAAGCAATCAACACCTCCAGCCCATTAAATTTAACAACAAACTCGGCTGATGATCAGGCTTTCGGCTCGGTCCCACCATCAACTCGTGTGCTTCCTCTTCCTTCCTTCTGACCTTTTTATTTCCTTTCATCTCCTATTTCATGAACCCTCCTCCTAGATCCTCATTTTCTCATTAGGAAACATGGTGTTCATTTGCCTCCCCAGGATCTTTTTCATGCTGGGGCTAGAAGGTCTTCTGCGTCCCCCAAGTGGATTCTGTCATTTGTAGGGCACCCTAAACTCCAGACATCAGTGCACATGCTCATTTCGGGACCCTTTGGCTGGGCCGTGGGAATGAGCAATCAATATTTTATAAAGGCCTTAAGGTGGTAATAAAAAATGCATGAAGTGGTGTGCAGGGAGGAGCTCACGGACAGAGAAGTGGGTGACATTATAGCTAACCTTGGTGGCTATTACTTACGTGGATGGAATTTGCTAAGGAAGTCTCTAATCTGAACCTCCCCCCAAAAATGGGAAGGACGCCTTTTCACAAGGAGATTGTCAAATTCTTAGATCCTCCAACTTCACCTTCCTTACAATGTTTCTAATTGCTTTAGATGCGTGGGTTGTCTGAGTAAATGGAGGAGGCCCCAGATAATATGGTTAACTAGATCTCCATTAGCTGTGGTTTCTCATGCATTTTGTATGCCCCTCTTGGTGGGAGCATTTTGAATTACAATTGTGTCTTGTTGACTGGGTCTGGAGGGAGCCTAGAGAGTCTAGATAAGTAAGATGCTGCATGATAGGTTGTATTATTGGTCTCAATCATTGCATTGCAATACGATACCATGTTCTCATCTCTGCTCAACACCTCACCATTTGTAGAGTATATGCTGGATTCGGATGTGTGAATTATTTTGGCCAATAAATCATCAGAAGCCTTAATGTACTTGTGCAGTGTGTCTTAGGCTTTTGTTCTGTCATTTTTAATGAGGACAAACAGGTTTCTTTAGGCTGAAACCACTCTCAGGCAAACTTCATCAAAGTGTAGACTGAAAGCAAGCCACCCTGTGTGGTGTGGGATTCCCCTCTGTATGCTGTGAATATCATTGGTTAATAAAGAAATTGCCTTGGCATATCGATAGAGCAAGGTGGAGCTGGGGGGGGGAGACTAAACAATGCTGGGAGAAAGGAGGCGGAGCCAAGGAGAAGCCATGGGGCCGCCAGCTGGGACCTTGCTGGTAGGCCATGAACCTCGTGGTAAAATATAAAATAATAAAAATTAGTTTATTCTAGATGTAAAAGGTAGCTAGCAATACAATTAAGTGATTGGCCAAGCAATGAATTAAATAATATAGTTTCTGTATGATTATTTTGGGGCTGAACAGCCAGGAACAAACAAGCGGCCTCTTACTACACCTGTGGGGTCCATTTAAGTTCACTTTCAATGAGCCCAAACCTCAGTGACCTAAGTATGACTGATGGGCATGATGCTTTGAGCCACTGAACTTTGGGGTACTTTGGGATAGCTTCCTTAGAAATGCTATACCCAGAAGAAATATTATTGGAGGTTTCTTTTCTGTTTGGTGTTTCAAAGCTCATTTTGCCATGCCTCCTCTCACACTGCTATGAATAAAGGAACTCTGAGACTCACCTGGTCAGTCCCGCTTGCCTGTCAGGACCTGTTGTGTAACAGTTTCCTCGATACTAAAGCATTCCATCCTGCAGGGATGCTCCTTAAAAGGAAGGTAAACAACTCAAAAAAAAAAAAAGAGGAAGGTAAACAACTCAAAATAGGTTCAGGAAGTCCCTGATACTGACCAGATTCACTAAACCCTCTGTCCCGAGAATAAGCAAGTCAAGCTACAAAGAAAACTCTGAGACATGGTAAGCTGCCTAGAAGAAGCAGAAGTTAGCTGAGCTGCCAGGAAGAAGTTTAGAACAGAGTCATTTAGAAAGGACACTCTACAATCTGTTGAGGTGAATGAAGGCTATGCATGTGTTCCAGGTTTCCACTTTTGCTATTGTCACCAGTACAGGATTGGGTTTTGGGAGTGCAGCTGTCTTTGAGTCATTTCTGCTCCTGTAAGAAACCCCACCCATACTTCTGTAAGTAACCCTAGTAAAACTCATTGTTCACCAACTTGGACTTTGGTGGTATCTGTACTTTGGTTTGTTGTGAGCTTTTTATCTGGGTGAATAGACACGTGTGTTGAGTCTCCCAAGGAATAATCTTGTCATAGACCGTGACCCTTCTGTGCTCAGCATCCTGAGTCCTTCCCGTCCTTGTGGTTGTTTGTCTTCGGATGTAATTCCTGGTTTCCAATTTTGCTTTCCTTCTCAGAGAAGAATTGAATCAGGGCTTTCCTAGCAGTTATTTTCTTCCTCACTAGTCTTTGGTTAAGCCTGCATATCACCCCGCCCCAAGTGCATATGGAAGGAAATAAGAAGGAAGGAGGAGGGGCTGGAGAGATGGCTCTGTAGTTAAGAGCACTGGCTCCTCTTCCAGAGGACTTGGGTTCAGTTCCCAGCACCCCAATGGCAGCTCACAACTGTCTATAACTCTATTTCTAAGAGATCTAACACCCCCACATTAATGCACATAAAATTAAATAAACTTAAAAAAAGAAGGAAGAAGGAATTATATCTCACAGATGAGGGAAGAGGCTCTTCAGGTGGCCTTACCTCATACTCAGTGCTCCAGATAGAAACCTCAACATTCAGACATTAGTCCTCATTCTCTCCTATGTGTGTAGCCATGATCACCTATTCTGTGAGATACTACGTTGGGAATTCACAGGGATGCCTGAATGTCACCATCAAAGAGCTCGTACTACAGCAGGAACGGTGTCCTCCTTTCTCTCCACATCAGAGGCCACAACTTCTGAACTGTGACTCCATCTTCCCCCTCAGTTCCCTCACATATCACATTCCTTTCTGGCATGAGTCATAACAATGCTCATCTTTCCATCAGCCTTTCTATTTCTCCACTGAACTGATGGCTGGCTGCCTGAACAAAATCTAACAGTGCCACAGTCCTGCTTAAATTCTATGAATGTCTTCCTTTCCCTTATTGGATGGAGTCCGTCTGCTTCCTTGCTCCCAAGACCATCTTTTGGATTTGGTTTCTGCTGATTTTATCTGACTAGTGAGTTCTTTAGTTATGACACTTCTTTAGTGTCCTTCCCAGAACGTCCTGAAAGCTGTTTTTTTTTTTT